>JADLZK010011293.1:0-188406 GCA_015847255.1 Hyparrhenia diplandra
AAGTTCGCTTTTGAGGTTGGGGGTTGAGCCGATGACCGAAATTGAAAAAGGAAAAATCGAGGCTCCCATTCTCCGGTCGCCGCTTTCGTCCTTCAATAAGACGCTGTCGCCGCTCGAGATTCGGTGACAAGCGCAGCAACGAGGACTGTGATAGATGTCCAACGGGTCGCGCTCGCAGTACGGGCCCGCCGCGCCCGCTTCCGGGCCGTCCGGCCAAGGCCATCAGGGCCACCTGGCTGCGCTGGCCATGCCACTCCACGGCTCGCTCGCCGCCTCATGGCCCTGGTCCGGTGGGCCATTTTATCGGGCCACGGGCCGCTTGGGCCACGGCCGCCTGCCGGCCTACGCAGGACCGCCGCTGGGAGTCTCGGCGCAGCCGCCGCCGCTGGCCGATGCCGCTGCGCTGAAGCTCGCTGCTGCCGCCAGCGGCCGCTGCCGCTGGCCGCCCGCGGGAAGAGGCCGCCGGCGGAGTTCGCCGCGCCGAGCACGGGCGACTCGCCTCCCGCTGCCGTTCCTCCTAAGCACCGCTAGTCCGCGACGCGCGCTCGCCGCCTCGCCACAAGACGCCGCCGCTGCTCCTCAAGGCCATCGCTTAGCGCTGCCACAAGACGCTGCCTGGCTGCCAAGGCCGCCAAGCATACGCCCCGGCCGGTGGGCACCGAGTGCCGAGCCGCGAGGAACGCGACCGCTGAGGAGGATGCGGCTGGACCGCGCCCGCTAGGAACGGACTGGAGATAGCGCGTGATGGTGCTATGGGCTTGTTAGCTCGTTAGCGGTGCCTTTCATCACTTGTTAGCAGCCCGAGGCCACGGCCGGCCCCGACATCTGCCAGAGACGCCTGCGCACACCGGGCCGGGCCGCTCACGCAGCCACGGGCCGAGTGCAACGGCCCATGGCCCCGTCCGGCCACCGGGCCGGGCCGCCCAGTATCCCGCACATTACGGACCGGGCCGGGCCAGTACCGGGCTATTTTTGCCGGCCTCGGACCAAAGCCAAGGGTATCTCTAAATGAATGTATAGTATATTTTACAATCAATCTAATAATACTAGTGGCACGTCAACCTTACTAATTTGTTTGTATATATTTGATTTAATTTAAAGAATAATCTTCAGTAAGTGAGATGTTTACCGAATTTGGATACGGAGGGAGTAAATGCGCCGGGCTTTCTCACTCATTGCAATAATCATTTGCATTCATTTGCTACCTGCTCCTACCTATCGTCTGGCATCTCTGTCCCTTTCCAGAAGATAGACCGGTTCCCTACCGTAGTACTCCCTCCGTCCCAAGATGTGTGTGTTTTCGTTTCACAACTTTGACTCGATTTATACAAAATACGTGCAACGTTTATATCTCAAATAAATTTGTTAAAAAAACTAGGTTTAATGATCTTTCCAATGATACTAATTATGTATGATAAATATTAATATTTTTTAATTTATAATTTTTTAAAGTTGTTTCTCGGGAAGCGCAAGTGATAAACATTTTGGGACAGAGGGAGTAGGACAATTTTGACATGCATGACATGTAGTACGGAGTATAATAACACGGAGAGAGGGTAAATAGCATCTCTTATCTAACGCCTTGTATAGATTGTAATTTTTTTCAACTCGAACTCTTGTAGCACTTTCGTTTGTATTTGGTAAATATTGTTCAATCATAGGCTAACTAGCCACAAAAGATTTGTCTTGTAATTTACAACTAATATGCGCAATTAGTTATTTATTTTACCAACATTTAATACTCTATACATGCGTCCAATTAATGTGATGGAGAGAGAGTGAATAAACTTGAAATTTGGGATGTATCTAAACAAGGCCTAAGGCAAAATGAAGTAACAATATACTACTACTGTAGAGTCGGCTTTTGGCCGGGGGGAAATGAAGTGTTGTAGCAAACTTGCGCTCCTACTCGAGCAGCGCCCAACAGATCCAGCCGCCCCCCTCCCTGTCGCCTCCAACAAGCTCGCCGGAGCAGTCCGGGAGCGGGCCCCCTTATAGTCGATAGTCATTACTAGTTGTAGTATCTAGCAGTTACTCGTATTGGAGTCTCCTTCATGAGTAAGTTCTACCATGGAGCTGCAGTTGTCACCATCATCATGGTCCTCTTCTTCCTCAGCAATGACGACGTTGCTTCCAAGGTCAGTGAAAAATAAATAAATCCGACCTTCCTATGCGGATCTCCTCTTCCCATCTCCAGATTCCACCTCCACTATCACCGCTGAGATCCATCTCCATCCAATCCGCAACGTTCGCCCTCCGCTTTCTTCATATCACAACAGCTTACAGTCCAGCTTGTCCCTTCTACAGCAAGGTAGCTCCTCTTCTGGTGTTGGGATTGACAGCTCTGCCTCCACTTGGGATCCTAGTTTGAGCATCTTCAATCTCTGGCGGCAGCAACAACAGCATCCTTCAGCCGCTAGTGTGCTCCTTCTCCGATGGCTCAATAGTTCCGCTTTTAACCAATGCTTTACATGGTCAGTTCATCCAAGTACATGCGTCCACGACGCCAATTTGCTGATGTGGCAAGTGATTTAACGAGGAGAGGGAGGAAAACTCCATGTCGTCACGGTTATCGATGGACAAGAAATTATTTTATAACTTCACTGGGAGAGAAAACATGGTTTCTATCGCTACTTATGTTATGTACCGTGCAAACTCTTTTTTGGGTCGAAAGAAGAATTATATTATATGATACCTCGTTATTACATTAGAAGCCTTTTGAATTACAAAACAATACCCATGTTGTGAATAGCATAACTCAAAACCTGACATGTTAGATGATTTGTAGTGTGGATAGCCACACATACAAACACTCGAAATATATGGCCTGAGAACAAATACCCAATGAACGACGACAAATATTCATATAGGCGGAATTGAAGAAATTCTTCTTTCTAGTGTCTTGCTTCTTCTTCTTTCTACCACAAAAGACTGACGAGGTAGACCGATCTAAAAATTATTCTACCTAGTGTTTCGTCGTGGTTAGATCTAACCACAACAAAATAGAGAAGACACCAGAGACAATTATTCCATGGCGGCAACATAATCTCCACCTTGATGCCGCCATCTGGAAAGAAAGTCTTCATATCAACACGTCGAAGAAGATGCTAACGCTGAAGTTATCACCCTCATCTTCAATGGAGCGACCATGGAGAATGAAATTCCACCCATCCCACCATCGTTGGGTAGGAGCAGATAAAACACTAATACCAAGAAATCTGGCATAAGAAGACACTAAGCCTAATGCCTCAATCTGCTAGAAAAAAACTTTTAAAAATAATGAATCTCCACTCCCTTCCTCCCTGACGAGATACTAGAGGGGAGGAGAGAGGGACTAGCGGTGGTGGACGGTAGGAGTGGCGGCGCCAGTAGCAGCGCTAGGGAAAGAGCTGATCCTTATTGTTAAAGTATTGCACAGGGAAGGATGGTTTCTTCATACAATGTCCTATGCTATAGAAACTACTAATAGTTTTTTTTTTTTTGCATTATGAGTGCCCTAAAGGAACACAACAACCAACTTTAAATGTGTCTCATAATGTTTACATCAACTCGAAAATCCCTTCAAGAAAAACGAGTTTCATTTGATCGGTAGGATCTTTAAAACCTAGGCTCTATTAATTGTTCTTAATCTTTTTGTTTGGTGCAAAACTCTTGATTGGTTTTTGTCCAGTCCTAGTGGAGTTTTTTGATAGGTTTTACATTTAATAAGTTGCCACATAAGCTTTTTTATGATGTGACAACACTTTTAAAAAGAGAGAGAAGTGAGTTTTACGAGGAAAAAAACTATCTTGGTACAATTATTAGGATAGTCTCAATGGAAGAAACTGATATGGTTTCCATATCAAAAGAAATCATCAATAGAAACCATTCTTGGCAAAGTGGTAGTGTCTTCGAGTAATAATTGTTTTTCTCTTTCTCTCTCCTAATTTTGACCAATGGGGAGCATTGCATTAACCCCATAGAAACTAGTGGTTTCTCCCTAATGACAAATTCATAATTTTTTATGCATTGGGTCAAGAGTAGACATGGTTTCTCCATGAGGAAACCATTTCTATGATTTGTGCTCTATTTCCTCATTAATTTGGCTGCCACATTACCATTTTACTTAGTTGGCAAGTTATTTAATAGAGATAGAAACTACCATTAATACTCCATTGAGAGTGCCCTTAAGACCACCTCAATTGAGGTTTCATAAGCATTAAATTTGTTGATGTGACATAGTATTAATAAAGAGAGATGATAAAAGTTTATTGAGATGAAATGAGTTTCACGAGGATGAAACTTGTTGAAAGGTCCCTTGTGGTTTTTGGTAATTGAGTGTCAACATTAGGTGAACTAATAATGTGTGATTGAGATAATACACAGGAGATTAGTTCACATGTGATGATGCAATGAAGGAGCATTATTGCATATGAGACATGACATGGAGTCATGTGACCGAGGTGGTGAAGATCAAGACAAGGCTTGGCTTGATGGACCGGTTGCAAGTGTGAAGGGCAAGTTGAGGCTTTGAAGTCATGGACCGCGAGGCGGTGAAGCTTGGGCAAGACTTGGCGCCGACGGACCGACGCAACGGTGAAGAGCAAGTGAGGTCAAGATCGATGGACCAAGAAGGTCATGTGATGATATGGAGTGGATCATATCATTCTTGATCGTGTTGGTGCATTGGTTGCATCAGCACTTGGAGATGGAGCGAAATGGAAATGCGCAAGGCAAAGGTATAACCTATAGGGCATTTTATTTCACCGGTCATTGGTGCTTAGAGAAGTTTATGACCGGGTTTAGGATAGATGGCCGTACTATCAAGAGGGGCAAACTTGTTTGCATATTGGTCATCTAGTGCCACTTGTGCGATCTAACTTTATGATGTGTTAGGATCGAGTGGCGTGGTGAGATCAAGATAAAATTCCTTTGAAAATGATTATGAAAATGCTAACACACTTGCACATGGAGATGTACACTTGGTGGTGTTGGCACATTTGCAAAGGAGAAGTTGTTTCGGTGTTTCTCGGGCACTAGGACTGACTTTGGAGTGGAATACTGCTTTGATCCATTGTGATTTGGATCAAGTAACCATGTGGGTTGTGTAGCCCTCTGAGTTAGCTTTCCATAGAGTCCAAGATCATCGAAAATGGAGTTCGGATGAAGGAGATATCGCCGTTTTACCGGGCAGTGGTCTGACCGGACGCTGTGACCGGACGCTCCGGTCCAGAGTCCGGTCAGAGGGTCCGGTCAGGCCTGTTTTGGAGTGTTCTGACCGGAGGGTCCGGTCAAGAGTCCGGTCGGTGCGTCCGGTCACTTCCAGAGAGGTCTTTGGGGCATTTTTAAGTGACGGGAGCGTCCGGTCAGGTGACCGGAGCGTCCGGTCGACCCCGAAAATGACTAGTAACGGCTAGTTTTGGCCTTGGGGCTATAAATAGAAGTGGTGGCCGGCCATGGCTGTTGGTTAGGCACCTTGGGGACTTTATGTCCATGCTTGAGAGTGCTAGAGAGCCCTCCCACTCACATATGCTTGATAGTGTTCATCCGATTGTGTGAGAGATCGATTTCTAGTGCGTTGCTTTGAGAGATTGCATTGTGTGGCACTAGGTGATCTTGTTGCAAGCCGGTGTGCTTGTTTCTCTTGGAGGTTGCCACCTCCTAGATGGCTTGGTGGCAAGAGACTTCGTGAAGCATGCAAGGAAGATTGTGCGGTGCTCCGGAGGAGGATTTGTGAGAGGTTCGAGCTCACCTCGCGGGGATCGCGAAGAGCGTCACTACTAGAGCGTGTCTTTGAGTTACCTCACTTGTGAGTGTGGGTTCAATCGCGGTGCCTTGAGAGGCTCACTTGAGAGTGGTGTCTTGCGGTGCCTTGCGGGGCGTGCCTTGAGGGGCAAGTGATTTGGGATCACACCGAAGAACCATCTAAGTGAGACACCGAAGGAACCACCCAAGGTGTTGGTCGACACAACGAGGAGTAGGGGGAAGTTGGCAAGCTTCCCGATACCTCGGTAAAAAATCACCGGTGTCAACTTGTCTACTCTTCTCGGTGGTTTGCATTCTCCAAATCACAAGCTTCGTATTTACATTCATATATACCTTGTGCTTGTGCTTGTGCTTGTGGAGTAGCTCTTGCAATTACTACCTTGTGTAGCTTGTTTAGTTACTTTGCTTAGTTTGTGTAGCTAAGTAATTTGAGCCTTTGGGTTAGGCGTGTGTCGCCTTGTCCATTGTGCATCTAGTGAGCTTAGGTTGGCTTTGTCTTTTGCTCATTAGAATTGTGTAGGAGCTCACCCTTGTTAGAAGTACTAGTGCATAGGTTTGTGTGACCTTACAACAGAAACGGTTAGGAGCTCAAGCTAGGCTTATCACCTCATTTGCTTTGTGTAGGATCTTTTATGAGGTGATTTAGAGTCATAGCTAGAGAGGTGAAGTCTTGGCTAAACGAATAGTTTCAATTCCGCATTATATTTGGTTAGCCGGCGCAAATAGTTTTAATAAGGACTATTCAACCCCCCTCTAGTCCCCATCTCAACCCTACACTTGTCTATATAGTTTTAAACATATTTAGTTTTGGCAACAGTAAGATGAAACCTCTATTGAGATTGCCTAACTATCTAAGAAACATATCTAATGCAAACCAACCCTTCCGTGCAAACCATGCAAACTTCTAATCTAGGCCATAGGATGCAGATTAGACCTGAGCATTTTTCGGGCCGGGTCGGGTTCGGGCCGGGCCGAAAAAAAACCCAGTTATTTCGGGCCGAAAAAATCTTGCCCATGACGTCCCACTGGGCAAGTCGGGCCTAGCTTTTTCGGGCCGGGCCCGGGCTTGGGCGGGCTACCCGTGCATTTTACACTACAAAATAGCTAGAAATGTATTTCGGGCCGAGTTCGGGCCAAGAAAAAATTTTACTAGGGCTTCAAAATCGCCCTGTGCCCCGTCTGTCAAGAAGGTTCGTGGGCGGGCCAAAACCCATCGGGCTAGGGCCGGGCCTACGGGCCGGGTCGGACCAGGTTAGTTTTGCTTAGGTCTAATGCAGATCCAAGGGGCACGAGGTGATAACCACTGGGGAGGAGGAGGAGGGATTTGCAAAAGTGTGATTAGAGGCAGGCGGTTAAGTATAAATTACCTTATCCTCTCTCATGTCCCTTGTATCAACATCCTATGGCCCAGATTAGAAGTTTGCATGGTTTGCACGGAGGGGTTAGTTTGCACCTGATACGTTGCGTCATTAAATTAAATATCTCTAAAATTATAGAATGAAACCCTCCATTGAAATGGATGATGTTGCATTCATGATTTTCATTTCCTTCCATATCACATGATAATCTCAGAAACAACGCAATTAAACTCTCCACCCACGCTCGCCTTAGCACTGAACTTCTTCATTCAAGCCCCTGGCATTGGCTGTGGCCAACCTTTGGCTACCCCTAACCGTGCTTGCACGCCTTGGCTCTTGGTTGCAGCTAACTAATTATAACACTAAGTTGTGGGTATCACGGTCAGCGGGTGTCCCTAGTGGTCTAGTTTAAAGCTAGCTCATCAATTTTTAATCTTCAAATAGTGTAAAAGACAAGATACTAGCGTGGACTCAATATATAGTCTAGCTTGCATACTTCACGATGCATTCATCTCTCACATCATGGTATTCCGGGCCATGGGAGGAGCCACGTTGATGCCTGGGTATTCCCAGAAATACCCAGCTTTTGTGCCAAAAAAATCATATACATCGATATATATGTATATGATTTTTTACAACTAGCACATATATTATATTATCACACAACCATTTTACAAGGAGGACCTCGAAAGAGGACCAAATTACAATGAAGCACAAAAGCTGAGAAAGGAGACGACTCTGTTCATGGCGTAGGACACGACGAAGCCGCTGGTGGAGGGTCGCAGGCACGCCAAGGACGCACATAGCCAGGTGGCATGGCCGCGTAAAGCGGCAGTTAAACACGGGCCAGTTGAGGCAGTGGAGAAGTAAATCATCGCCGAAGGTGGGATGACCGCGCAAAGCGACCGAAGGATGTGATGTAAATCGTTGCCGGAGGTTGAAGATGAGACTCGAACCTGGATCCCAAGGGGAGGCAATGGCTCCACACCAACTCCATAGGGGGGAGCCGAACCGAAGAGAAAAGCTCCAAAACCAAAGGTTCTTTGGGGTGGAGCGAATCGGGCGGGTGGGTGGAGTCGGGAAGGCGGTCGGAGAGGGAAAGAGGTGAAAGGTAGCAAAGAAGGATCAAATTCACCCAATAGGGGAATTGATCAAGAGGCACACCATGCGAATCGACCTCCCGGGCCGAAGCCATTGAAGCTCAAGCAATTTGTGGATGGGGACGGATGGAGGTGGAAGTACTTTTAGGGGAGAATTTATGTTATTCATACCCACTTGAGAAGCGACGGCGGCGACGATGAAGATGTCGAGGAAGATGGCACTGCTAACGAAGATGACGACGGCGACCTTCAGGGAACGCCTACCATAGAGGGTGATAGTCATATAGGCAAACTAAGAAAGCTAAAAACTATCTACGCCTACGGAGGAGAGCGGGAACGAGCCCCTCTCCTCGCTCGCCGCCGGGCGGAGGCGGTAGGGAGGGGGCTAGCTGGATTTGCTGGAGCCGCCTAGGAAGAGGAGAGTAGGTTCACTACGAGGTTGATTGGATGTTGACCAGACTTTGCCACAACAAAGTGTGGTAGATCAAATCCCCGCCACAAACTGTGGCGAGGATACTGCATGTTTTACCGTGTAAAAGATGTGGATGTCTTCATTTACTCAAGAACCAAACGGTGGCCAAATTTTGTATGGCGGGGTGGTGGCCTCAAACCAAACATCTCTTATGTCTCTCCTGATGGCCATGGTTGGACTTGGGACCATGGACGGCGCCCGGGGTATGCCCCGTATGCCAAGGCATACCCATGATTTGAGGAATATTTTTAATAAGTACGCATGTTTGTATAAGTATCTTAAACATTGTTGTCGTGGCTCATACTGTTATTTAAGCTTTACTATTTTAAGTCGCATCTTTCATTCAAAAAAAAAAAAAAATATTTAGTCGCATCTTTACTTGTGTGCATGACCATTAGTAATGGGGTTTTTCCATGAACGAGAATAGCTCCCCATGAAACTGTAGCTCTTCGTCATTTACGTTGTCGGTCAGTGCGCTCGTCGGCGTCGTTCACATGCTAGTAGCCTACGAAGGAACCAAATCACCGACACCTGTCAATGCTCGTCGGCATCGTTCACCACTGCTCAGAGCCTAACACATATTAGCAGCCCGCGAAGGGCTAAATCACCAAAACCCAAATCAGGGCTAAAAAGCGCTACTTTTCAGCTATTAGTTTATGGCTAGAGCAGGTTGTGTAATTTTGCTTATTTTTTTCATTTCCTTCTTTTCCTATTTTGATAGTTTAGATCCTTTGTAACACTATTTCATTTTATTTAATAAATCTTCAATAGAGGCCTCGGGCCTTTCCTATTCCTTCAAAAAAAAAAAACGAAACCCAAAATTAGAGTTGTACGTGCTCATCTCTTGCCTGGCTGCCAGGCCAATCCGCCAGCGTTCCTCTGCCCCCACGCCGTGGTTGCTCCGCACCTAGCACGGGCCGACGGCAGCATGACGGTGCCACCTCACTTGACGGCCGACCTCCACTCTAGCAACCAACACGACATCGTCGGTGGGCAGCCGCCACTTCCCGTTCAGTCCTTTTCCCCTCGCCTACCCTACCCTGCGGCCCTGCCCCTTTTCCTCCCAGAATCAGTCCCAGCGTGAAGGAGCGGGTGGCCGAGCAGTGGCGGCAGCGCCGTTTCTATAGCAGCAGGATTTGGCATACCCAGCTGTAAATTCCTGGCTCCGTCACTGCTTGGGACAAGAGAGGAGGAGCGAATATATATGTATATGTTAGAGTGGGCTTAATTCTCTCGTCTTGGTTTATAGTGGATGCCTGGACTGCTCGTCAGCAGGCCCCAAGGCTGGCTGCGCCGCCGTGCACCCAGTTTCCTAGAGCTAGGTAGGGCCATCGGCCGAGAACAACAACGAGGTGCCAACTAGCAGGTAGTAGCACGTAGTTACTGTTAGCATGGGTGACGCTGTGAGCACATCTTTGTAAATCATATTGACTTATTTGTATTCATTTTGTTTTTAAATAAACTCGGTAGGGCCCCCTCCTGTTTGCCTAAAAAAATAAACTTTTCAATTAATACTAGTGTGTGCATTTTAATTGTAGATCCTAGAGTATGCGTGTCGTGGGGATGGACGGCCCCGCGCGCAACCGCCGGAGAGCCGGACCCGCGCGGTGGAAATGCCCGCCCCCGGAGAGCTGGACTGCCGTCGGGAGAGAGGAGAGGAGGGGAGGGGAGAGTCGGCCATGGCTGAGAGAGAGGAGGGGAGAGGTGCGACTCACTCGTGAGAGAGGTGGGAGAGGCGTCCCTCCTACGTGAGAGTTGAAGCCGAGGGAGTGAGTGGCGTGAGAGAGAGAGTGAGAGCTGAGGAAACCCTAGCTCGTGCTATTTATAAATGGACCGATTGGATTCAATATGGGCTGAAATTAATCGTGTGTTTTTTTAAAAAAAAATAAGTCACGGTTAATTCCTTATAAAAGATTTTTTAGTAGTGGTTGTGAGAGAACACTATTCCTTCGCTAAAAAGTACTACCTTATAAGTAGTGCGGGTGTTACTCGGAGATCACGGCATTACATCCAAAATGCATGCAAAAATGCAACTTGACCATCTCGGAGCTTACAGATTATGGAGTTTGCTCATCTCATCATCTGAACTATTTTTTTTTTTTTGAGATTACACAGTACAACGCAGACGCTCAACACGCACGCACACTCACAGTTATATGAACACACGTACGCAAACCCTACCCCCTATGAGCATCTTGAAGGAATGACGAGCCGGCAAATCTTGGAGTTCGAAGTCACCATGACAAATTCGCTATCGACGGGGACGTCGCCTACCACTTAATGCATAGCGCCGGAAAATCCTGAAATAAATCGATCAATTCATTAGGCAATCATACGTAAGATGTAGAGTGAGAAATACAGTAATAAGCTTGATTCCTTGATTGGTTCATTCAGTTGTCGAAATCACCTCCGGTATTATTCTAGAATTCTCCATTACCTCCTAGTGATGTGGCTATGTCATGACGAACATTTCTGAAATTTCACAAATCTGAGGTGTCAATCGTTGTGACAAATTTTGATCTCAAAGTTATGTTTTCTTAGAAACATCTCTGGTTGGCCAGTGCAGTTCGCACTTGTAGGCTTATTTCTGAGCCAAAGCAGATTAAGAGGCCTAGAGCCAAGACAAATTAAGCTTAGCCATTTTTTGGCCCATTGTCCCACTTGACGTTATGAGGGCCGCACCCATTTGGATGCCCAGATTTTTAGTGCAGGCCAAATTAATTTCGAAGCCCAGCTTGGTGGGCGGAATATAGGTTTGTGGCCCTGTGTTTTCATGTGGACTAGGACTATTTTATTGGCCCAGCTATCGATGGGCCAAGTCCATTACCTAAAATAAAAGGAACGTTATCCCAAGCAAGACAAATATAAACAGTTCAAATTGAGTTAAAAAAAAAACAGTTCAAATTATTTGGTTGCTCATCCACATAATTGACTCTACTATATCAAAAAAAAAAAAGTTAACTCTACAGAATATTTATAGATCTATCTAAAACTACAACCACCACAAAATCATCAAAGTTTGACCACAAGCTCAGCAATATCTCTACAGCCAAAATGCATGAACCATTTTCGTCCACCTGCTTTCGTCGTGCGTCCCTCGAAGTAGTCTATGTGGCGACATCAATGGCTACACTTGTCCTCCCTCATTCTTCTCTTCCTTTCTCTCTCTCTTTCCCCTAACATCTCTTTCCCTCGCATCTCTCATCCCCAAAACCTTCCTTTCTGCCGTCTACCACAACCCGTGCGTGGATACGGTTCGATCACCATTTTCGTACACCTGCTTTCGTCATGCGCACTCCAAGTAGTCTACGTGGTGACATCAGCAACTAGGCATGTCCTCCCTCATTCTTCTCCTTCATTCTCTCTCTCTCTCTCTTCCCTCATATCTCTCCCTCTCGAATCTATCATATCCAAACCTTCCTTTCCGCCATCCACCAACCCATGCATGGGTATTGTTCGCTCCCCAATGGTGCTCACCCCCTCCCGTAGGTGGTGACGACGGAGCAAGCAGCCCCAATCCCCTTATCAGCGATGAGTCAAGCGACCTTGATCCCTTAGTGGGCAGTTTGTTTTCCCCACTCCTACGTGCAAACAAGTAAATTGATGATATCGTTTTCAAATTTAACTCTTGTGGTCTAAGGAAACTTTTGTTAACAAGAGCAGAAAGGTTGTAGTGCCCTTGCCATGAAAGGATCCCTTTGTAGGCTTCATGTTAGCATCCTTGCCATCAAAGGGTCATTGCAAGCTTCATGTGACCCAATAGGGAATTAGTATGTATGTTTAGAGAGAGACTTTGGATTAATTAGTGGTTATTTATGTTATACTAATACTCGTGAACGCATGTAATTATAAATAAATTTACTTTACGTTATTTTTATAACGAGATAGGTCGGTAACTAGATCATCATTAGGATTGTTTGATATTATTTTTCATAATAGTTGGGGTGGGCAATTAGTACATAGATTTAAAGATATACTTTAGATGTAAGTTTAGGTGTTTACTTTATGATATTTTCCATAAGGGTGAGGGTGGATAATTTAGCGATTTCTTTAAGGGTTACCTTATTGTGGTTACCATTTACATAGAGTATAGATTTTCATTTGGCCCGAGCACTAGAGTATAGTAAAGCACGGTCCAAGCCCGGCCCGGCCCAGCTAGTATAGTTTAAGCCTCTTTTGAATGTCCAAATTGAGTACTAGAGTACTATTGCAAGTTGGGAAAAGGGCAAAAAAGTAGTTCCTTGCTCAATTTGGACACTTGTATAATCCATGATTCGGCAATTGTTTGTTAAGGAGCTCCTGAATCCTCTGACTTAGAGTTCGACCTATTTTAACTCAAGAATTATTTATCTTGTAGTAGCATACTGTATTGGACCTGCGATTATGATAAAGACATCATCTACTAGACTACTTTCTAAAAATATTTAGTCAAGTTCTGTAAGATGGATGTAACCAGGAAACTTATACTGTCGCAATCATCTGACATTCTGTGATTGAAACACGGTGTCCAAACATCATAAGTTACTAAACAAAATATTTCTAACCAGATACTATGTGGGTAGTGTAGATTTGTAAGATGTGTACTGAAAGTGACGTCAGGTATAGTAGTGGTAGAGAGACTCAACAGATACCTGCGGATTCTGAATACCACAACCATAAAAAAAACAGGATGATGTTATACTTGTCCCCTTCTATGATACAGGACTATTTTGTAATTTCCCAAACAGCCCATGATACATTCTGCACCCTTTATTAAACCTCTAGCTACAACATCTCACTCCATCTTGTCTAGTTGGACAGATCGAAGTTCTCTCTTTCTTGGCTGACTCCAATTACTACACTGCAACTTCTTGTGCCCTTGTTCCAGCCATCACAATTGAGCATGGCTAGGAAGTGCTCCAGTTGTGGAAACAATGGCCACAACTCCAGGACTTGCAGTGGTCACAGATGCCACGGGACCAGCATTAGCACCAGCAGCACTAGTACTAGCTGTGGTAGCTTGAAGCTGTTTGGGGTGCAGCTGCAGGTAGGCTCCTCTCCTCTTAAGAAGTGCCTCAGCATGGAGTGCCTGTCACCAATTGCCTACCATGGAGCTGCCGCTGCTGCTACATCAAACTTGTCGCCTTCCGCGTCTTCGTCTTCGCTTGCCTCTATAGAGGAGAGCTCCCAGAGGATCACCGGAGGGTACATGTCGGATGGGCTCGTGGTCAGGGTTCAGGACAGGAAGAAAGGTGCGATTCCTAGCTCTGTTTCAGAGTTTCTTTATCTGCAGTTCGATTGAATTTATTTTGACCCTGAATGTTGTTCCGAAGCTTTGAGCTTCAGTTACCTGTCATAGTTTCTTGCAAGGATCGATTGATCAATTTGTGCATTTTTGGGAGTGTATGTTTTCTGTAGAACGATAAACTCTTGGTCGAATTGTGAACTTATCAAGTGATTTAATGACGAAATATTTTCACTGTCAGTTTGTATAACAACTAATGAATATTTATCTCCTGAACGATCAGCATGCCCTTTAACATTTCAGGATGTCCTTAGTATTTTGTATAATTCGTGAATAACCAAAACAATTGTCTCAGGAGTTCCATGGACCGAGGACGAGCACCGGATGTTCCTTGCCGGCCTAGACAAGCTCGGGAAGGGCGACTGGCGAGGCATTTCCCGACACTTTGTAACGACACGGACACCGACGCAGGTGGCCAGCCATGCCCAGAAGTACTTCCTGAGGCAGAACAGCCTCACACAGAAGAAGAGGAGATCCAGCCTCTTTGATGCGGTAACTGTCCTGAATTCTCCGATCAATTGCCCTTTTGTTCCATTCCATCGCAGTGTGCCATCTAATTTTTACATGTTACCTACACGCTATCTGCAGGTTGAAGGCGCCAAGAAGGCAGGAATCCCCATCCCCAGGGCAGCATCAGAGCTGCAATTCCCCAAGATGTTGCCGGTGGACGTCGATGCAAGGACGACAAATGGAGCTGCGCTGCTGCCTCCATGCCTGAACCTGATGATGAGCAGCGCATCAGCATCACAATGTGCTGGTAGTGGTAGTAGTGATCCATCACAGTCACAGAACCTGATGGCAAAGCCTCAGCCGCAACTCCAGATGCCTGATCTGGAGCTGAAGATGTCGACATCCCGGTTATCAGAACAGCCTAGTGGCTCCCGGGGAACGCCTCTTTTCGGAACTATCAGAGTTACCTGATCCTCTTCTATTCTATCCTCGGTTCTCATGAAACACATGGATATATGGGAATCAGAAACTGGTGGCAACAGAAGCAGCAAGAAGCTGTACTGTAATTTCCTAACTAGATCAACCACGCCCGCTGAAAATAAAAAACAAAGCAAAGAGAAGAGAAGCAATAAATTATGTATCTTGTTATCATATTTCTCTTATCACCTTAGCTTTATGTTGACACAAAGGCATGGCAAAGTAGTTGCCCGTCATATTTCAGAGCGTGGAAAAGGTGAAAGATGAGCCTATCATATTCAGTTTGCACTTGAAGTGATCACTGACAAGGACAGGCAGAATGACCTCCACGGCACACAAACATGATCATGTCACCCTGGTAGTAGAATACCTTAGCCCTACATGCATGCATGAAGCCAATTTGTGAGCTTTCAAAATTAGTTCTACATGTTCTTGTGACTTATTTCCTGTTCTGTACTGACATATAAAGATCCATCAATCATTTCTCAAAAAAAAAAAAAAAGATCTATCAATCATTGTGCTCCTTGATTGGTTTGTCATCTCTCCCTGATAAAGACTGATCGCTAGCATACACCTACAGACCTACCTGGCTGCAGAGGTCAGGAGATGTAACAGTGGTGTTGTTTGATGAATCATCAGGCCCGTCGTTTTCAGCAAGATAGGATGAGATTTGGGTGAAACCTCTGAAAGTTCCACTTCAAGTATGGATTAACATGTGGCAGCAGAGGATTACTTGCGTAATGGAGCAAGGAAACATTTCCATCGTTGGGTTGATGCGATGCAAGTTGAGGGGAGACATATTCCTCTTCATTTGCCCTGACCATGATCAGGCCCCTGACCTAATAAAGCAGGTTTGACACTAAACAATAGCGACATCATGAGGATACGTACGAAAAGCAAGCATCAAGGAGAGGATTAGGATAGAAAGCATTGTATCATATAGCAAGTAAAGCAGATGTATAGAACATGAAAAACAAAGAACTAGGACTGGTTAGTGGATTTCACATTTGGTTTGTGCAACCTCACGTTCAGATGATTTTAGAATCTTAGATGCATACAAAGTATTTACGTAAAATCGAATTACATTCTCGATCGACCCTAATACATATGGGTACAAGTCCACCGAGACTAAATCAAACAAAAGATGTCAACTAGACGTTGCAGTAAAATTTGGTGAAGATCCCATCCACAGATATATCGCTTGAGTGTAAACTGAGTCATTTGTAACATCCGAGTCCTTGATAGGATCATAGTCAGGCTTACCTTCACGCCACTAGAATATCATACAACCGAAAATACAGAAAGGATCTGGTGATCCAAGAACATTTAGATGTAGTTTGCAACCTTAGTGGGAGCAACGGGGCCAAAACAAATTATAATAATATCCTCAATGAGATCATGGCATCATTGCTAGTACAAATCTCTAGGCGGCAAAAAAAAATATCTCTATTCCTAGCCTCAACGTGAACCTATCTAAGAGCAAGTATTATAAGAGACTATTAAAAAAAAGGTTGAATGCTGAGGTGGAGGCTGGAGAGAGGAGAGAAGAGGAGAGGAGAGAGAGAGAGAGGGAAGTGGGTTGTAACCTTACAGCCATAGGAAAAGGGAAGTTTGTGGAAAGTAAGAGAGATAGAGGTGTCTAATGATTTAGTTTATGATTTACTTGAGATCCACCTGCAGTTGTATAATGCAGAGTAGCCATATGCATCTAACAATACTCATAACAGGATAAGTCACAAGATAAAGATAATTGAATAAATGATAACTACCCAAGTCCAAGATCATAGTATGCCACTAGTATCATATGAGCTATTAACATGGTTTAGAAAGAATAGAAAGAATTCCTAAGATACTCCTAATTATATGTCAATGAATACTATAATTAGTGCAAATACATCTAGCTATCATGGCAAGGTTGCAATACATCTACACATGGTAAGCATTACCAATGACAATCAAGGACGAAACTTGATCATCACCGTAATTATGGCTCAACTTGGCCTATCATTCGGAGGGTGGACTCCAAAGGACTCAACAGGACTGTCACTCCCGCGATCTACCACACGTCCCGGAATGTAGGGTGCAATCGCAGATAAACGTTGTATAAACACCACGTTTACACATTGCTTATCACCCACTAAGTGATCATCTAAGTGGATGCTATACGATTCCATGCATAAGATATAAGACAAACTCACTAAACTAAATATATAACTATAGCATGCATGGATACATATCACTAAGAATATAATCATTATATAGAACAAAGTCATATCAATTGTATTCCAACAATAATACTTTTAGATTGGATACAAGAGACAAGCCACGAGAAACTTGCTCCCGCTACTTCTTGACTATCGGGAATCCAAGATGAACTTGACTTCCTCTAGAACTAGCTAGGTAGCTAACTACTTCTAATATGATGAACTAGGGCTTAGATCTAGACTTGGTTGGACTTGATGTGAGTTGAGAATGAACTTAGAATGAATTGATAATGACTTAGGGTTTAACCCGGGGGGTGGTGGTCTTCTTATATAGCCCTTGGCGATGAACAGGGACCCTTGGATCAAACCGACCTTCAATAACGGTGTAGATACAACCTCAAGATCGGTGGTAAACCGACATAGAAATCTAAGGCCGACAGGTGAGACCCACCTGGCGGTCGCCGTAGATGATCCTGGCAGCCGCCAGGGGTCAAGATCACAATGTGATCTCCTTCCTCCTGGTGTCTTCTGGTATCTTCTAGAGTGTTTTAGTCCACATTTTGGGTTGAGTTACTTCATGGTTAAGTCTTGTCATTGTATGGGATGTAAACTCTTAGGTTTCTCACCGTTCTTCTCTGCTTTTATCTGTTCAGTCCCTGCAAAGTCATGAAATACCAAAACTCGTGGAAATATGTTAGTTAGACCCCTAGACTTATGTTGATATTCATCTTAAGCCCTTATTTCATATTAATTGACTAATAAGATTATGCTATAACAGGTGTCAACACAAACCCAAGTAATTTTTAGCCCAATAACCAGGGCTCAACACCAAAACCTACGTGAACTCAGCCTCGATTGTGTCTATCTAACTGTCTCTCTCCTCGGCGGCTCCTCTGTGGTCCCACCTGTCACGTAGGCCGTCGGCTCACTTGGCTCCCTTAGTGTGGGGATCACTCCTGGCCCCTTTGCCTTCGCCCCGAGGGGGCGGGAAGGGGCGCAGGGCTTCCCACGGGGATGAGTCAAGGAACACGGGATGAGGAGCGAGGGAGACCTCGGCCGGCCCGACCTTATTTGGAGTTGTCGAGGGTCGGGAGGATCGGAGGTCACCCTAGCCTCCGAAGGGGGGGGGGGGTAAGACGATGCGCGGGGCAAGACGCCGATGTGACAAAAATGAGTAAATGGCACTTAAGCCGGCCAACAATCCATCCTCTTTCTTGAGCCCGCATCGGTATTTATAGGAATACCGTGGGTCGAGGGGCTGATTTACAATTTGGTACATGGTAGGTGGGGAACACACGCTTACGGATGGGCCCCGCAGGGGGCAAAGGCTAGTAACTATTCGTACAAGGCTATTACCGGGAATATGCTTGCGACTTCTCCTTACTTGGGAGCCGTAGGGCTTCCACGTCGGCCGCCGGGTGTGGCCCCAGCGGAGGGGTAGAACCGCGGGGGCCCTCTCCCAGGCCTCCCTGCCGCCTGGGGGGTCCCATCGCTAGGAGACCCCTTATTTGTCGCGGAAATCACCTTACGGGCCGTCATTCCCTTAGCTTCGATTTGTCGACCGGGGGACCGCCGGTGACGGAGGGGTGCTTTCGCCGTTCATGCTCGCGCGACGGGACCTTCGCTCGCCGGACCTGCAAGACTTCATACTTTTGCTTGACAAGAATTAGTTCTTGGCCTCCTTGTTGAGAGGCTGCGGAGCTCGCCGAGGGGCTGGCTAGGGTTGCCCTCCCCAACAAGCAGCCCCTCGAAGGTCCGGTTCCCTCAGGGGCCAGGCCGCAGCGAAAATCGTCTTTCCGGAGGGTCCCGTGCGGGTGGCCTGTTGGTCGCCCCCATGGGCCCTTGCCAGCGGCGTCCCCGGCTGCTCGTGGGCCTCGCGGAGGTGGGCCTCGGCCTTGTGCGCTCATTGTGGATATTTAGGGTTTGGGTGCGCTTGGTTGGACGTGGTTGGCTGATTTGGTGATGGCGTGGATCGGGGTTGGTTTGTGTTTGTTTGAGGTGTACGGATGCCGTCCGTTTTCCTACGCGTTGGGGATCGGAGGGCGTGGCGCAATGTTGGGATCCGGGTCACGGCTGCCGGGGGTTCGCGGCCGCGCCCCGCACGCCCTCCCCCTCCCCATTGCCGCCCTATATATATATGTGCGGTTGGTGGGATTAGGGTTTGTGCTCTCCTTTCGCTTTCACGCTCTCACTTTCGCTTCTCGCTTTTGGCGTTCTTGCCTCGGCTGCTTGCTTTGCCGTAGGCCCTGTCGGTTGCTCTCGTAGGTGCCCTCCGCGGTTTGTGCTCTTGCCTTCGAAGGAGCAATTGCCTCATTTTTGTGTTAGGCTTCGATGGCTCGCATCAAGGAGACGATGAAGCCCAAGACCGTCGTTGAGTGCTTCGAGTTCCCTCGGAGCCGGTGCACCAACCAGTCCTTGAAGGAGTTCCAGAAGGAGTTCGAGTTTTTCCACAAGAGGCGGTTCCGTGCTCGAGGGGAGACGGTGCCGCCCCGGCCTTGGCGAAGTCATCGTCTTTGAGGAGTTTTTCACGCGGGGCCCGATTCCCGTGTGTGAGCCGGTGTCGGGGTGATGCGGAGGTTTAACCTCCGCTTCCATCACCGACGCCGTCCCCGCTTCCGCGGCCGATGACGTATGTCCGGGCGTGCCGCTCTGTCGGGCTCGAGCCGACGGCGGACGGCTTCATCGGAGCCCACGTTGTGCACTTCCAGCCGCGCAACGTCAAGACGACGGAGGGGGAGGTGTTTCGCGCTCAGTATGGCGTGTACAGCTTCATCCCTCGCAGCGGAGTGGAGGCTCCCCGCCCGCCAGGGCCGGAACAAGTGGAGTCCGGATCGGCCGGAGCACCGGTTTTATTACCGTTGGACAGCGCGGAGGGGCTCTACGGCGCCCAAAGCCCCTTTGCACTTGCGAAGGTGAAGCCGGTGAAGACGGCTGCGGCGACGAGGGAGCTGATGCGCCCTTCGCACCATGTCCCGCCATGTCTCGCGGCGCGGACCTGGTGGAGGAGTTTGCCCGCAGCGAGATCCAGTCTTTGTGGTCGGGGTGCCCCCGTGGAGGTTGCCGACTCGGCGGAGTACGCCCGGCGGGGAAGGCGTTGAAGATTGACCTCGGGCGGATTTGGCCTGATCTGCACGAGGCGGCGAAGGGCGACGAGGCCGAGTTCGGGCGGCTGGTGATGGCGGAGGCCGTCGGGTGCTCCGACTTTCGCCGGGAAGTTGAGTCTTCGAGATCCACCGGATCCGCATGTCTCGCCGATCGACGCCGGGTAAACCGGGTCTTCGATCTCCTGGGGGTGGAGTACGAGGATTGGCCGTCCGAGGCCGACGCCGATGCCATGGACGCGGGAAAGAAGCGGCGGGGGGTTCGCAAAGCCAGCACTCGCGCTGGCCGTTCAGCGGAGCCCCCAGCGAAGCGTGGACGCAGTCGCCGTCCCGCCCCGCGGATCGGAGGGGGCGGGTTCGCTCGAGCTGCCGGGGCGTCCCGACTGCGGACCTCGGCTACTTCCTCATTTCGGATGATGAGGATGACGAGGCGGAGGATGCGGAGGCCGTTGCGGCGGACGAGGAGGCGGAGATGGAGGTGGCCGGCGAAGGGAGACCTCCGACGACGGCTCTGACCGGAGGAGGAGGAGGAGGGCCACGGTGGCGGTCCCGGAAGAGGGGGGAGGAGGGCGACGGGATGGGGTGACGATCTGCGCCGCGGCTGCGGTCCTGCGGTGACCCGCCGTATGAGCGTGCTGGGTGCCGCGCCCTACCGGGCGATGCCATGTGTGGGCGGAGGCGTTCGAGGATCCTCCGGAGGCTCCCGGAGGCGGAAAGCCCTATGGGGAAGCGGGGGCCCCTCCTCTCTCGCCATACGTGGCGGAGACGATCGGCATCGACGATGTGGACGTGGAGCTCCATACGGGTGTCGACCTCCGCGAACACGCCCTTTGCCGCTCCGACGTCGAGCGGAGGATGATCGGTCGCGTCTTTGACGGGTGCTTGCTTGGGGAGGCAGAGATGCAGGTGGCGACCGCCCCCGCTATCCACGAGGACATCAAGGTCAAGACCGCGGAGCTGATGGTGCCGGGCGCGGGGGCGGCCATCCGGGAGGGCTGGGACCCGTTGATAGCGAAGATGCCCGAGGAGGAAGGCCGCCCTCGAGCTCAGGAGAGCCGGCGAGAGGCCCGAAAGCTTAAGGCGGCGGTGGACGAGGTGGAGCGCCTTCGGAGGGAGGTGGCGGACCTGAAGGAGGGGCTTTGGTTCTCCGCCAGAGAACGAACGCCCGGGCGACGGAGGCGCGGGAAGCCCGCGGCGCGGTCACGGGGAGGTGGAGGCCACGCCAAGAAGCCGAATGACCCTAGAGCTTTCTTGGTACGCGGAGGCGGAGGGCTTTAAGGCGGCGCTCGACGCATTCTCGGGCGGGGTCGGGCCGCGCCTTCGGCTGTCCCGCCGGGACCCGGACCCGCTTCTTGTTGGCGCTTGGATGCGCCGGGAGCTGGAGAGAGCCGAAGGTGGTGACTAGCGTGGCGGATTTGAGCGCACCGCCGCCATCGCCTTCGGGGGCTCCGCGGTGCGGATTGTGGGGCACCGAGCCCTGTCGAAGATTCGCACCGCCCCCTTCCCTAGCCCGGATGATGTTAGGGGCTATGCGGAGGAGCGTGATGTGAGGGCTTCGCGACGGCCTTCATCAAGCTTTTGGTACGAGGGGGGCGGGAGCTCGCCTTGGACCTTGCGGCGGACCTCGCCCGAAAGGTTAGTTATAACTGCGGCTTTGTTTGTTTTGTTCCGTTCTATCTTACGCCCGGCGCCCTAACTTGTCTTTGTTGATCTTTGGTAGGCCGCTGCCGACTGGTCCCCGTCCCAGGAGGGTGCCCGTCCCGTCGTGCCGGAGGAGGTCGCGGACGCCGGACGGGTTGAGGTGTCGGGGTCGCGCTGGGCGACTCCTCGGCGCCCCGCCGCGGTTGAAGGTTTGGTGCCTCCAGGCCCCGCGCCCGCAGCCTCACGCCGCCATTTGCCGTCTCCTCGCGCCGCCGATCGGCCGCCTCTACCTCCGATGTCCCGCCGGAGGGGCCGCCGCGGCGCTAGAGATCCTCCATCGCCTCCTCTCCTCGCCGATCCGCCGTGGCCTTCGGGGAAGAGGTGGTTTAGGGCGCCATAGGCCGTAGTAGTATTTTTGTGGTACCTAAGTTTGTGGCCTTCGGGCGGTCTCGGACTCTTTGCCTTCGGGTATTTTTCATCTTTAATGAAGAGTGGATGGCTTCGCTATTTCCTATCCTTTGCTCGTTTGTGTTTTGGGCAGTGTTTGTCTTCGCGGCTTGTGTCGGTGGATTCCGATCGACGATTCGTGATTGTTGATCGTCTTGGCCTTCACAGTACGGGGCCCGCGCGGAGGGTGCTCAATGTGGTTCCGTGATGATGAACCGCCAAGACATGTTCGTCTCGGGAGACACAGGTGCATGCTATGCGGCAATTCCCTGGGCTGCCCTTCGAGCGGTTTTGGTGGGGAGGATTCGAAATATGACCGCCAACGAGGTTTCGAGGCTTTTCGGCGGTCTCATGACTTGACGAATCGTCAAGTGGAGCGGTGCTGGGGGCTGGCGCCGGCGCGGCTATGGCGGAGGACGATATTGGGGACGATGAGGCCGTTGCCATAGCGCTTTGGCCGCGGCTTGTTGGGTGGATCGCGGAGGTCGGGTTGTTGTGCGAAGCGGGAGGATGTTGGCTTTGAATGGGGCGACCCGCGGAGGGTCTACCGTCATCGAGTATTGAGTGGTGACCTTCCGCTTGTGTTATGGGAGCCGGCTATACCGGGAGGTCGCTTCAGTAGGTGATGAGCCTTTGGTAGAGGTAGTTGATGTAGAGGCCTTCGTGGAGCGTGTCGCGAAGGTGCTTGTTAGGCGGTTCTTCACGGTGTTGTAACTTCGTGGCGGAGGAGGTGTGTGCGGAGGCCCCGTGAGGCTTTTGTGCCACGAGGGCCTTTGTAACTTGCTACTTTGTGCAAATGATATAATTGTGGAGTCGCTTTGATCGCTTGTATGTATGACCTTGGCGATATTTCTTTTTGTTTTTGTTGCGTTGTGCTCGCGAAGGCAATCGTGTGAAACAGCGGTGTCCCTTATTTTTGTTAGTGCGAGACTCACGCGTTTTTGCGAAGGTAGCCGCGTGAAACAGCGGCGTCCCCCTATTTTTTCTTAGTGCGAGACTCGCGTTTTTGGTGAGTAGCCGCGTGAAACATGGAAAGGCGTCCCTATTTTTCTTAGTGCGAGACTCGGCGTTTTTGCGAAGGTAGCCGCGTGAAACAAAAAGGCGTCCCCTATTTTCTTAGTGCGAGACTCGCGCGTTTTTGAAGGTAGCCGCATGAAACAGCGGCGTCCCCTATTTTTCTTAGTGCGAGACTCATGGCGTTTTTGCGAAGGTAGCCGTGTGAACAAGGCCCCTATTTTCCTTAGTGCGAGACTCGCGTTTTTGCGAAGGTAGCCGCGTGAAACAGCGGCGTCCCCTATTTTTCTTAGTGCGAGACTCGTTTTGTAGCCAAGGTAGCCGCGTGTAAAAGCAGTACAAGTTGATTTTTGTTGCCGAGTTTGGCTTACAATGTCGGGTTCGAGACGCGGGAGGGCCCCTTTGCGGCTACGGGGGTTCTCACCGAAGCCGGCGTTGATGCGGTGGTGCTCCCTTGTGTCCTGCGTGCCCGCGACTCATCGGCCCGAAGCTTGGAGGTGGACGACCCGTCGCGCGAACTCGAGCTCCTGCGGAGGTGCCTTGCGGGGGGTGGGTTGCGCCCGCGGCGCCCCGTCGCGCAGCGGCGACACTGCGGGTTGTCGCCGGTTCTTGCGCCCACCTTTTCGCGTTCATGTTCAGCGCGGCGCCTGTTCCCCTTCGAACTTTGACTCCCTTTGGTGGAGTTGTCCACGGGAGGATGTTACATTCTCCATTGTGGTATCTCCTCCGCGAGGGTCTCTCCGCACCGTTGGTCGGGCCCCGCGCGAGGTGCTCTTGGACACCGGGCTTAGGTGGGTTGCGGAGGGCGAAATGCTCTAGTTTGTCCGCATTTGGCCTTTGTTGGGCTCCGCGATTTGGGTGTTTATTTGCCTCGGGGGCACTTGTAGCGCTTGTTGCTCTTCATTGCACGCCGCGGTGTGCCTCGGGGGTCGCTCTGTTTACATTTTCTATTGTGGTACCCTCGCTAGGTTGGGAGTTGTGGGTTTTGAGGTATCCCGGCATTCGCTCTGTAGGATCGGGGCTTGGCTAAGGGAAGTAGCATGGTGGTGTGTGCGGATCGTTCTTTGCTCTCTTGCTACCACAGGGCTTTGTGTGGGTTGGGGGCTGGTTTTATAGTGCTCTTGGGGGGTTCCTGGTGTTGGTTGGTTGTCATGAATGCTTGGCGTAGTTATGGCTTGTATGTCGGGTAGGTGTTGTCCTTGTTAGGTATTGACGTTGAGGCTCGTGACGGCGGAGGTCCGGTTCTTGGTGGGTGGTGGAGTTAATGTTTGTACGGCGGAGGTCTTTAATGAGGATCTCGGCGAGGGTGCAAAGTGCGACCTCCGCCTCCTTGTATCTTACAACCGAGCGCGGGGCGGTTTATCGTGCGAGCCCACGGCGGAGGTGCCGGGGTGCCCGTCTTTTTGCGCCTCCGCGGGTCTCGTGCTCGGAGAGCGCGGGGCGGCTCATTGCGAGCCCTGGCGGAGGTGCCCGGGGTGCCGGCTTTTGTGCGCCTCGGGTCTCGCTCGGAGAGCGCGGGGCGGCTTCATTGCGAAGCCCTCGCGGAGGTGCCGGGGTGCCGGCTTTGTGCGCCTCCGGCGGGTCTCGTACTCGGAGAGCGCGGGGCGGTCATTGCGGCCCCCAGGCGGAGGTGCCGGGGTGCCGGCTTTGGCGCCTCCGCGGGTCTTACTCGGAGGAGCGGGCGGCTTCTTTGCGAGCCGTCGGGCGGAGGTGCCGTGGTGCCAATGTGCGCCCGCTGGTCTCACTCGGAGAGCGCGGGCGGCTTCATTGCGAGCCCCGGCGGAGGTGCCGTGGTGCTCGGTTTTTGTTGAAGGGGTACTCTTAGTTGGTTTGACTAAGCCGGGTGCAGTCTTGCGCTGCCCCCTCGAGCGTGGTCAATCCCGATTACCTTCGCTACCGATGAGGGCTGGGCGACGCCGCCCCCCTTTCGCCGAGCCCGATTTGAAATTGTTTGATATTTGGGGAACTAACCCCGCATGTGTTAGATCTTGGTGTTGCCTCATTAAAAACCTTGCGCCCCTTCGCAAGGAAAAAGAGTGCAGCCCGGATTGTTCTCGATTTTGACTAGAAGAGAAAAAAAAAAGAAAGGTAAAAAGGTCTGAGCCCCTACAACTCGCGCGAGTGCTTAGTACATTGCACCGCTAGGGTAGTACTTTGCGGAGGTCGCCGACGTTCCATGTGTGGGGGATGTCGTGGCCTTCGAGGTCTTCTGCAGTGGAAGGAGCCGGGCCTTGTGGACTTGGTGACGAGGTAAGGGGCCCGTCCCATTTGGCGGCGAATTTGCCCGCCATCTTCGCGTCTCGCTTCGATCGGGGACGAAGTCTCCGACGGAGATCGTGCGGAGGTGGATTTTCTTGTTCCTCCATCTTGTGGTTTCCTCCTGGTAGGCGCGGAGGTTGAGGGCGGCCATGTTTCTTGTTTCTTCGAGGAGGTCTTTTGCGGCGCTTCTAGTTGTGGGGGGCTTTTTGGTGACCCTTGGCGACGCGTGCTTCGGTTCTTACGGGAGGGCGGCCTCTTCTCGAATAGGAGCTTGAATGGCGTGAACTTGGTCGCGCGGCTTTGGAGGTGTTGTGTGACCACACCACCGGAGTGAGCTCCTTCCGCCCATTTTCCCCGCGGCTTCGCGTGGATCTTCGCAGGCCGATGCCCTCGCAAGATTATGCCGTTGGCTCTTTCGACAAGCCCGTTAGACTAGGGGTGCCTTACGGAGGCGAAGTGTATTTGGGTCCCTATTTGGCGGCGTAGCCGCTTGAAACCTTATTTGTCGAATTGGGTGCCATTGTCAATCGTGGATGCTTCGCGGGGTCCCGGCGACAAACAATCTGGCTGCGGAAGAACTTTTGTACCGAGTTCGAGGTTATGCTTGCGAGGGGCGGGCTTCGATCCATTTGGTGAAATACTCGACCGCTACTACTGCGTAGCGGAGGTTCCCCGAGCCGGTGGCATAGGTCCGATGAGGTCGACGCCATCGGAAGAAAGGGGCGTGTGGGGCGGATGAGGGTTGTCGAGCCCCGGCTTGTTGGAGTGGTGTCTTTGTCACCGGCACCCTTCGCGGCGCTTTACTAATTCTGTTGCGTCGTTTAGTGCCGTTGGCCAAGAGAACCCTTGCCCGAACACCTTTCCCACTAGGGCTCGGGGGGGCGTTGTGCGAGCCGCGATGCCTTCGTGGATCTCCGCTAGGATGGCGCGTCCTTCGCCTGTGGATATACATTTAAGCCAAGGTGCGTAACGGAGGCTTTGTACTTTGTTGTCCACCGGGCGATATCCTCGGACCTTCGTTTCGACCCTCTTCTCGCTCTTCTCGTGGATTGTGGCTCGAAGAGACCCTTTATGAATGCTATGATCGGGGCCCTCCGGTCTTATTTGTGGATGGCGCCGACCGATTCGGAGGTGGGTCGTTCGTTTTGGATGGCGGGGTTGTATAGTATTTCGTAAAACACGCCCTCAGGGAGGGAGGGGCTCCGCTCGCCGCTGCCGCCTTCGCAAGCTCATCGGCCTCTCCGTTGTCTTGTCCTGATATGGTTTTGGTTGTGACCCCGGAAAGAAAGCCTCCGTCTTGCGTAGCCTTGCCAAATATTTCGCGGTTCGGGGTGCCGGCTCGATGTCTTTCTTCGCTTGCTTCGAGACCACCTCCCGAAGTCGGTTTTGATGATGGCCCTTCGCCCGACATCGCGCGAGCTTGTTGAGAGCGAGGAGCACGGCCAGATTCGCCGTGTGTTGTTTGTGCTTTGGAACTCAAGTCCGGCCGCCAGTATCTCGCCTTAACCCCGGAGGGTGAGGTGATGATGGCTGCGATGCCGCCCGCGGCCCCCAGTGCTCCGTCGTGTGTACCGGTCCATATCGGGTCCAGGTTAGCCGCTTGGTTGAAGGTGTCGGGGTCCAATCCGCGAGAAAAAACGCTAGGGCCCGAGACTTGATGGCTGTGCCGCAACGAATCTTATGGCATGGTCTCCCATCTCGGTTGCCCACTTCGCTATCCTACCCACGGACTACGGATTTTCGAATATGTTGTCAAGGGGGAGCTCGAAGGTACGGTGATCTCGTGTGCTTGGAAGTAGTGCTTGAGTTTTCTCGCCGCCATGACCATCTGGCGTATGCTACCTTCTCAAGCTCGGTGTAATTCAGCTTGGGCCCTTCGAGAGTTTGGGAGACATAATAGATAGGTGCACTGCTTTGATTGGTGCCCTTCGCTTGTTTCCTTGACAAGCAAATACTGACGGCGTGCGGTGATGCGGCGACATATAGAAGGAGCCCTTCGCCGGTCGAGGGGTGGCGAGAGTGGTAAGATTCTCGAGGTAGGCGCTTGAGATCTTCGAAGGCTTCTTGTTGCGGAGGTCCCCGGCCAAACAACTCCGTGCTCTTTAGTACTTGAAAAACGGTAGTGCCCGCTTCGGCCAGATCCGAGATGAACCCGCTTAGGGCTGCGAGGCGTCCCGCGAGCCTTTGGGCCGACTTTTCTACGTTCTTCGGGGCTCCATCGCGGTGATTGCTGCGATCTTGGAGGGCTCGGCTTCGATTCCCTTGATGGACACCGTACAGCCGAGCAACTTTTCCTTTGCTCACCCGAACACGCACTTGGGTGGGTTGAGTTTCAATCGGCCTCGCGAGCTTGACGGAAGGTTCTCAGAGGTCCGTTATGTGGTCTTCTCTCGGCTTGCTTTGGACTACGAGGTCGTCAACATACGCGGGAGATTGCGCTTATCGTCCCGAACACCTCCGCTGTCATGCGTGCGAAGGAGGAGGAGCGCCCTTGCGGAGGCCCTCGGCCATTCTCCCCGAAAAACATGAGGTTAGAAGGGTGTTATGAAGTCGGTCTTCTCTTCATCCGCCTCGATTCATCCGCATTTGATGATAGCGGGAGAAGCAGTCCGGGAGGGACAATCTCTCACCCCCTTTCTTTGCATCGACAAGGGAGCCGATTCGGGGGGGGGAAGTCGCCCTTCGGGCAAGCTTTGTTGAGACCGGGTGAAATCGATGCGACATCCTCCATCCGGTGGGCTCCATTTGTGTCCTTGCCGAGGCTGGCCTTTTTCACCATGACGACGTTGGATAACCAAGTGGGGTATTTGACGGGGCGGATGACCTCCGCATCGGTAGGCGGTTTACCTCGCCGCTGTCTTGCCGCTTTCTCTCGTCCGACATTTTGCGGAGCCCTGCTTTTCTGGGGTGGCATCGGGCCCGATGTTGAGGTGGTGCTCGATGAGGTTTCGCCGACGCCACAGTAGATCCTCCGCGGACCATGCGAACACATCGGAGTTCTCGCGAGGCACCGGAGTAATTCTGCCGAGGTCGGGTCGAGGTGCGCGAGGAGATGGTTACCTCTCCGTCGAGGTCGGCCGAAGAGTCGACCTTCTTTGTTTCTTCGGGGTTTGGAAGGGCACGCGGGAGGGGGCTCCGCGTCTGTTCAGTCGATTTTCTTGCCCTCCGGCCGTTGTTCAAGGTTGTGAACATTGCGCTGCCCCTGGGGTTACACCCCCTCCGCGTTTCTTGCTGCGTTACGGTCTCCGAAGACGGCGATGATGCCGCCAGCGGAGGGCATTTTCATGCAGAGGTAGCTCGGGTGGAGCACCGCATCGAACGCATTGGTGACTCCGCGACCGAAAATGGCGTTGTAGTTGTAGTATATGTCCACTACATCGAAGGTTATGTTCTCTCGCTCTACGTGAATAGGATCCTTTCCGAAGGAGACCGGCAAGGTGACCTTTCCAATGGTTGCCACCGGCGCCCTCCGGCCGAAGAGCGGGTTTCCTACCGGCCGCGGCAAGCTCTGCCGAGGCCCATCTTGTCAAAGGTTGAGGCAAAGCGAGGATATCGAGCCCGGTTTTGTGTCGACTAATATCCCGGTTTCTTGTCCACCCTCCGATGTTGGTGTCGATGACCATCGCATCGGTGTGGGGGTAGTCCTTGAGCTTCATATCACCGGCGCTGAAGGTGATCGGGATGTGCGACCACCGGCTATTGCGATGTGGCCCCTCCGCGCCTACATGGTGGACCCTTCGGTAGTGCTCTTTGCGCTGCCGTTTGTTGCCATGGTCTTCGTTGGAGCCCCCGGTGATTGCGAGGATGACTCCGAACGATGGGTTCGGCTTGCCGACTATTGTCCGGTACTTCTTGCTTGATGGGTAGTTGCGGAGTTGGGGAGGGCTGGTAGTGGTGGCGGCGCGCAGAGCGTGATTAGGGTAGCTAGGTAGCGGGGCTCGGGGGTGCGAGACTGTGTAGTCTTGGTGGTAGTATCGAGGCCGGTGTTGGTTGGAATTTGTTGAGTGAAAGGCGGGGTAGTGGAAGCCTGGGTGAGCCGGGGCCCCATAATCGAAGGGGTGAAAGTATATTGAGCGGCGGCGTTCGTGGTGGTTTCCTTGTGTGGTTGATCCGCCCGGGAGTTCTCGCTGGGCTAGCTCCCTCGCTCCATCGCTTCTTTCCCCTTGGCGGTATGGGCATTGCTTGGTATAGTGGCCTTTGCCCTCTCCGCAAAAGTAGTGGCAATACGTTGTCTTTGCGGGGGCCTGGTCTTTGTTATCCGGGTTTGGCCTGGGGGTTCTTGGCGGGTTGTTTGGTCGCGTAGATGGCTGGTTAGGTTTTTGCTCTATCGGAGGGTTGTTGTTTATGGCGCCCACTCTCGCGGCGTCTGGTCTGGGGTAGCTGTCTCCGCGCGGGGGGCGCGGTGTTTGGTATTGACTCTGCGGAGGTCGAAAGGATTCCACCTTCGCTTTGTGATCAAGTATTATCCGCTCCGCAAGTATTTGTCCATTATCTCGTGCAGTTCTACCGGCGTCTTAGGCCGCCTCCGCTCGATCTTTGAATGGCAAGGCCCCGGGCGGATGCATGCAACCGCCGCCATTATGACGCCTCGATCGGAGACCCCTTCGTTACGGGCTTTGGTTTGGAGGAACCTCCGCCACCATTCTTGCAATGGTTCGCCGGGCTTACGCACGACGTTCGTGAGCTCCGTCCGTTGATAAGCTCGAGTCTACGCCTTTGAAGTTTGCCCCGAGAGTGGCTCGAAGGTCCGACGGGACCGGATGGTATTCGGAGGTAGGGTGCAATACCAAGATTGGGCTACTCCCCTCGCTATGATTACAAACGATTTTGCCATGGTGGTGTGATCCCCCGGCCGCCTCTACCTTGCTGCCTCGTAGCTCATGATAAACTGTCGGGGTCGGTGATCCCCCATATCTTGGTAGATGTTGGGGCTGTAGGATGGAGGCCACTCCGCGATCCGAGAGCGTGGGACAGCGACGAAGGGATTTGGGGTCGTAGTGGGGGCTTATTGCTAGCGGTGGGCGGGGTGGGCGTTCGATGGCGTCGCTCGAGGAGATGTTGGGGTATGGCCGGTTAATGACGAAGGGGCGGCGGGGGGTGGTTTTGCGATGGTGGTGGTTCGGTTGCGTGGTGGCGGGGTTGATGGAGGTGGGGGCTTGCCACGAAGTGGGGGCTGCGGGTGATTGTTGGGTTCTTGGCTGCCCTCCGCCACCGACTTCTGTCTCAGCCGCCACAAGCCTGTTGGTTGATCCATGCAAGCTCGGCCTGGCGGCTTCCGCTTGCTCCCGGCGTTCGCGGCGGCGCCTTCGATCCGGGGCTTGCGGTAACCTTCCGCTTCTCGCGATCACGAGCTTGAAGAGCTTCGAGCCTGTTCCCCTTGCTCGGTTTCTTCTTCGTCATCCTCTGTTGAACTTTGATGAGCCCCTCGGCGGGTTGGCGGGTTCACTTGGGGCGGGGACCTTTGCGCCACCGGGTCTTTGGACCACCGCCCCTCGACCTGCGGAGGGTCTCCTTCTTTGGGCGTTGGGGTTTCCTCTTGGTGACCTCCGAAATCGGGACGAGCGGGGGTCGCGACGACCAGGCCCTTCTCCCGCAGCCCCCCGGCGCGGAGCCGCCCGGCCGTGTGGTGACCGTTTGCCGCCCTCTGGCGGGTTTGATCCGGAGGGTCCTCCACGGGTGGAGGGGTTGCTCGCGCGCGGCGCGCGGGCGCCCGATCGGCGAGTGGGCGGCATGGCTTTGGGCTTTTCGTGTCGATCCCCACGGACGGCGCCAAGCGTGGGGGATCACTCACCGCCCCCTTTGCCTTCGCTCCGGAGGGCGGGAAGGGCGAGGCTTCCACGGGGATGAGTCGGGAACACGGGATGAGGAGGCGAGAGACCTCGGTCGGCCAGACCTTCGCCGGAGTTGCCGAGGGGTCGGGAGGATCGGAGGTCACCCGAGCCTCAAGGGGGGGGGAAGACGAGGCGCGGGGCAAGGCGCCGATGTGACAAAAATGAGTAAATGGCACTTAAGCCGGCCAACAATCCATCCTCTTTCTTGAGCGTGCAGGGTATTTATAGGAATACCAGGGGTCGAGGGGCTGATTTACAATTTGGTACATGGTAGGTGGGGGAACACACGCTACACGGATGGGCCCGCAGGGCGGGCTAGTAACTATTCGTACAAGGCTATTACCGGGAATATGCTTGCGACTTCTCCTTACTTGGGAGCCGTAGGGCTTCCTACGTCGGCCGCGCCGCGGCCCCGGGGAGGGGGGTAGAACCGGGGGACCCTCTCCCTGTGCCTCCGGCCGTGGGGGTCCCATCGCTAGGAGACCCCTTTTTGCCGGAGTCGTCACCTTACGGGGCCGTCATTCCCTTAGCCATTTGTCCCGACTTCGGGGACCGCCGGGGGAGGGGGTGAAGCCGCCGCGTTCATGCTCGCTAGGACGGGACCTTCGCTCGCCGGACCGCAAGACTTCATACTTTTGCTCGACAAGAATTAGTTCTTGGCCTCCTTGTTGAGAGGCTCATGGCTGCTAGGGGCTGGCTAGGGTTGCCCTCCCCAACACTTAGTGAGTCCATAGATCAAGGGCACAACCACGCAAGCATCGAGAAGGCACGTGCACGTCAGGCCTCCGCCCTACTGGCACCAGCCATAGGCCACTAGCCCTTCCTAGCCATTCTCGAGGTTGTAGCCCTCTTCTTTATTGAGGAGAATGAGGATGTGGGAGCGTATAGCAACTTCTTGTGGAGCACAAAACTAGTAACAAATGAAGAAGAAGCCATGAGGAAGAAGGTGGGCGGTCTAACCGTTGCATATATATAGCTTTTCATTTATGGAGGCGGGCACCATAATACGACCGCCTCCGCTAATCACCCATTAACAGAGGTGGTCACATTAGCCCAACCGCCTCAGTTAATGGTTATAGTAGTAGAATTCAGTGTGATATATATGTAGAAATCATTAGTTTTGAGTCTTGTCATGTGAGGTGGTTTAGATGCTCAGGAAATAATATAAAGTTTTGATAGCATATGAGTTGTGTACCAAGGCTTTGTAATATTGATATTCGAAGTTGTTTACATGTTTTAAAAATTGATATAAAACACGATTGATATGTTGTTGAAGCTTGATATTATTTGTTTGAGCGTCTTAATATTTTTAGAAGACAAAACTCCAAACTAGAAATTTGTAGACTTCTTTGAAAACTATAATGCACAAAGTATTTTTATCCTATACCACAGAAAAAAGATGATTTTAGCCCTGGTACGCAATTAATATGTTTTGCCCAAACATTATATTTTTTAGTATCTTGATGATCTCAAAATTATATTTTTTTAGTATCTTGATGATCTCAAAATTCTATTATTATTTTTTAGTATCTTGATGATCTCAAATGACAAAACTGTGTGGATCTCACTTTGAGCTACAATTTTTATATACAAATATCTTTATCTGACATTATACAAGAAATATATGATTTTTCTCTAAGACGACAAGTCAAGAGATAGTGAGTAATATGATGCAAAAACTTTGTGTTATTTTTTTTGAACATCTTAACAATCTCAAATGAAAAAAAAACTCAAAATTAGAAAGTTGTAGTTCTCTTCGAGTTCTATAACTTTTATATAAAAATTATATTTCTTCCAAGTTCGAGGAGCTCATGTTTTCAAATTATAGTTTGTTTGACTTTTTAGACCCTAAGTTTGACCACTCGTCTTATTTAAAAAATTTACAAAAAAGCAGTCAAATTTAAGTCATTCTTAAATTGCATTTCTTAATAAAGTAAGTCATAACATAAGAAGTGATATTTTACACAAAATTTTGAATAAGACGGATGGTCAAAGTTGGGGTTGAAAAAAAAGTCAAATGAACTACAATTTGAAACGGATTTAGTACTAATTTTCAGTAGAATTCTTTAACTTTCTATTGACATGTTGGCCTGGTGTTGTCACATTTATGCCAGGAGGATAGCGAGGCAAGGCTATAACACCCGTCTGTGATGACGTGTGGGTCCCAGATGGTCCTGAGACTGGGAGGACGAAAGTGGTACCAGTTTTTTTTTTTTTTTTTTTTTTTTTTGAGTCGACACCGTTGGTTGCTAAAGTAGATTTCGGCCTAGGTCGGCAGATGAGGGAGCCGAAGGAAACCTGACTCGGCCCAATTGTTGACAGGGTTTGGGCCCATGCAAAAACAGAGAGACACGAAACGGGAGAAGGTGGGAAAGAAAATGGTTTGAGCCCAGATTTTATTGATTTCGGCCCAGGACAGTGTTATGGATTTCTGGGACAAGATTTGAGTTCTGAACTATGTGTTACCTATTTAAATTTGAAAAACATTCCAACGAGTGTTGCAAAGGTAAAGACCAGTCTGTTGGCATGAATGCAAACAAATAAATTTTGTAGGCTACAATTTCTTTAATTCAATTAAACTAATTTTCCTTTACGAATCACAAATGAAATGCGGACCGTGACAAAAAGACCTACTCTCTCCGTTTTAAATTATAGTTCGTTTGACTCTTTCAATCCCAAATTTGATCACACCTTATTCAAAAATTTATACAAACACAATCAATTTTTTAAGTCACTATTGAAGAACTTTTGTTAGTAAAGGAAGCCTCTAACATTAATTATAGAATACTGGTAAGAAACCATATAACCCAAAACAAAGATAACATGACCAATGAATTACACTACGTGATACCGATGAGGACATCACCACGTTGGACAACCTGGACACGCGTACGCCCACGATCTTCCCCAAGTTGCAACTCATCTCCAACTCACCGCCACGTCACCCTCGGATTCGCGCCAGACACGTCGTCAATGTTTTGGTCGTAACTCCCTCATACGATATCTAAACGGGCGATCTTGGACTCTATGGAAAGGGGACGACGACGCCGTCACTTTGGATCTGGTCCCAGCTCCAGATGGCCCGTGGATCATTCTGTGTGACCACGGCAAGGTGCTGCGTCACTGTTTTGGGCCAACTTGGCCATGTATCGTGTCGGGCCTTAAGCCCAAGTTGTGGGCGCCTCCGTCTTTGGTCGCCCCCAACCCTAGCTTCCTTCCCCACGTTATAAACTCAGCCACCCCCGCTGGATAGAGTCGGGTTTTGTTTAGTTTGAGTTTTCCATCGAGAAACTTGATTGATTCATTGTAAACCGTGAAGATTATTTCGCTTTACGGTAATCCGGGGCCCCTGTTCTTGTTCTCCACACCGTGGCGATTAGTCCTTTGTGATCGAACTCGAACACCATCATCTCAAATTCGTCATTCATATTTGCAATATTCAGTTTGCGTGATAACCCTGTTCTTGCTTGTGTTCTCGATTAAACTTGCGGGGAAAGCCTTCTTGGCGAGGTCAATCAAGTCGTGCTTGGTTGATAACCATTGGGGCGATGGTGTAGCGGTTGCGGGGTCGAGTTTGTGTTGATTCGAAGTCGGACCGTCAACGTCGAAGTTCTCCACCAATCGATTTACCACGCATACCTCACGGAAGATCGGGCTAGACCCTATCGGATACTCCCTCCGTTCCACAATACTTGTAACTATGGGTTTCGTGCCATCAAAAGTGACCTATGTTTGACTAAATTTTTACCAAATACTATTTATATTTATGACTTCAAATTAATTTATTAAAAACTACATTTCGTAATGAATCTAATGAGATTTATTTGATTGCATAAATATTGATAGTTTTTATCTATAATTAATTAAATTTGGGATACTAAACCGCGACATTGTGCTAGAATCAGTTTTTTTTTTTTTCGAACGGAGGGAGTATATTACTATCTTAAAACAAAAAAAAAAAGCTTTGCAAATGCATAGACCATTGCCGGTTATGCAACCGCTGATCGAGCCCCACTCGCTGAACAGTGAACACAGTGCCGTTTGCAGCCACCGGATAAGTCTCTCTCACACACGGTCTCACACCAAGCAGACCAACGCCTGCCTGCATCGGTGTGCCCCCTGATCTATCTATCCATTCATTGAAGGACCACGTACGAAAGGATATGGAGATCGAATGATCGACGACGTGTCCCCCGGCCGGACCGCTTCACGTGCCGCTCCGGCGACCTGGCACCTCGCCGGGGACCTCGATCGTCCCCCTCGCCCATGCGATCGAGCCCGTGCTCCCGGTCGCCGCGCCACACGTATGCACCTCGCATGTGTCCTAGAATAGAAGCCGGCTGTTTTGTCGCCTCCATCGATCGATCGCATTATTTGAGAGTTATCGACTTATCCTCTGTTGTATGATGCATGCATGCCGGCGATGCCTGCCGGTTGCCGCTCCTAAAACTGCATAGGAATGTCTCCTTCATTTATGGCAATTTGATTTGATATATAATATAATGCATCGTGATTCCTGATCGAACTGCTTTTTTTTTTTTTTAAGAAACGTCGTTGCACGTTTTTCATTAAGTAAAAAAAAATTGAAACAAACAAGATACAATGATAACAAAACAATTACCGGTTTGAAACCTAACGTCTACTGTGTGTGTCTAGGCATGATCGAACTACGCTCATAGACGGGAATCGGCAAGCCTGGATTACTTTGCAGTGCTGCACCGGCAGCTACATACACCCTCCGCCAGTTTCAGGATACTATTCAATCAGCCAAAATCAGTCGTACAGACCACTATTCTCTTATACAGGACACTAACGACCACCACAAACTAGTCCAGTCAATCAATTAATTCGAACGACAGCAGCAATGTGTCTATGCATGCCATCCTATAGTACTATGCGTTCAGCCAGCCGCGTGTGCGGTGCACAGACACACAAGACTCCATCAATGATGCTTTAGTTTAACGTGGTGACCGATCTATGATGCATGCAATGCAACATACGTGTCCTGAATGAAACATGGGTTAACAGCAACCAGCAGTCATGTGACGACTGACACAGAAATGGGGAGTCTCATGTCGTACGTCGGACCAAATAAAGCGGGTAAAGCGCTGCCGTTGATTAAGGCTCTTAATTGATCTTCTTTGTTTTTGTGGTTACAAGCGATAGATGATTGATTGTTGAGGCCCTCGTTGAGCCACGTAAGTTGTAGACGTACTACATGCACAGTATACATAATTAGTAGTTAAACCTTGTACGCTAATCAAGCAATCTTGACGATCTTCTACTCAAAACATCGATCTCCAAGTAAAGTATATCATTCCTTGCCTAAAGTGATCGTCAACACTGGCCGGCGGCTCTTTATTATAATCAACATAGGATTAGATCGATATGATCTTTTTTTTTAAAAAAAAAGAGAGAGGGTAAAATTGCATTGCATCATTGACAAAGTAGAGATAGGGGAGAAGATTGTACTGCCGCATTCGACCTGGACCTTGAGCGACATTATATATTGGATCTTGATGAATGATGACTGAGAGAGAGGCTTGTCACTTGACTCTGTAATTCAGAAAATACCTTATGGCCTCTACACAGTGAGGTGTGTATGCTTAGTGGGGTGAGGGGTGTTGCAATCACATGCGACTAACAACGAAGGGAACACGATCAAACACACAGGGGACACAAGAGTTACATGTAAAACCCTCCCAACCAAAGGGAAAAACCACGAGCGCCAGCCGACGAACACTTCACTATATCAAGAGTTACAACACCGATGCGGCGACCTAAGAGATGGTATGAGTGAAACCCTAGCAAAGGTATATAAGCGTCCTCATAGGTGCGCCAGATGGGTCACTTCTTCCTCTCCTTTTCGCTCAGGCCCGGCCTTCAGCTTTTATGGGACTCCGCTCCGTCAGAAGTCAGCCAGTCCATATAGAATTTGAAACATATTCAACAAGGGAGGGCGAACCATGGCCTTCTTCTCCACTGCGTGTGGACGGGGGGTGGGGGCGGTGACTAGTGATAGCTAACAGAATCAGATAAAAGTTGTCATATCTCCCCATTCCTCATACCAAACACGTACTGAACTGGTACGACTCTCCATCACCCACAGCCAAACGTAGACATGGGATCCCTCTAACCAAAAGAAAAAAAAAACTATACTCATCTCACATTATCCCGAATCCAAACGCACCCTAATGAATCGGCATAGCTAGCTAGAAACCTCGCTGTTATTTTCGCAAAGTAATATAAATGAAAGACAAAAACATAAGTCAGTGAGAGTTAGGTCAGGTAGCACGCTACGTAGGTTGCGTTGGCTAGCTTATTAAATCATAGGTCATAGCGAATAACATCTTGTTCCTACATTTGTACTAGTTAATAATATATAATTCCCCTTGCTTGATCAGATGGTCTTTTGCTTGTTCCTTGCTTAGTACGGGGGCACTGCGTGTGCTTCATGCTGTTGTGGATCCAAATTAAGAGAGATTAATTAATTAAGCGCGCTTTGTTGGATTATATTGATCCGTCGTCGTCGACCTATGGATGCCATGCACGTTGCATACGTGCAAAGTGTGCAGATCCACACGGCCACATTATACAGCCGAGACCTGAGAGCCGGCCGACGACGGACGCCAAGGGGCGGCCGCCCGGCCAGGCTACGACGACGTCGCTGTCACGGACGCCGCGCGCGCCCCAGGTTCCGGCCGGAGACCAGAGCGCATGTTGCCGGGGCGGGGCCGCTGGCACAGGAGATGCTCGTATTCAGGATGAGCTCGGGGGCGGTGGCGCGCAGGACGTACGAGTACGACCGCCGAACAGCGCGAATCGGCGTTCGGGGGCCACCGACGCAGATGGAGGCATCTGGCCCGACCGTCACGCAACGCAAGGCGAGACGACAAACGGGTACCTCCTCAACTGTAGGGGGTGGTTGGTTGGGGCACAGGCACAGCGTCCTCGCCGGAGACGCCAGGCGGCGTGGCGGTCGATCGCCGGGCGCCAGTACGCGCGAGCCACATGGATGCACACGTACCCCTTCTATGCACATGCTGCAGTTCCATCGGCGGGGTCTCCCCGATCCGACCCGATCGTCGTCGTACCCGTGCGTATCGCATGCACGCCTCAATCAATTATTCTTTGCGCCCTGCAGCTCGGCGCGGCGGGGGTCGCGTCGGCCTGCGCCTGCGCGCCACCGCACCGTCCTTGCCATCATGACGTGTTGCGTGTGCCACCCGCCAGCTTTTATTAGCACTCCCGTACCTGCAGCCAGCCCCCAGCTGGGCCTCGAATGGATGCCCTCTGTGTTTGTGATTGAGATGTTTCAGCACCAAAACCCCCGAACCCGAAGGCTCAAGCCAAAGCTCTCTTCCTTGCTTGTCCACGCGGCCGTGTACGTGGGTCCCAGCTCGGTCCACATGGCGAGCGGGGGGCGTGCCTGCCCACGTGCACGGGCGTGGGCAGCGTCATGGTGCGTCATGGTCAGGAGCTCGCGGACGGACGGACGGACAGCAACTGCAGGATGGGCGGGCGCACGGCATATTGGACACGCCCAAACCAAACCCAGCCGTTGCCGTTGCTTTCGTCCATCGCCACATCTCTTCTCCAAAAGCGGATTTAATCTCCTCGTGACTTCTTTTTAACAGCAAAATAATAACACAACAAAACAATTTCGTGGACAAAAAACAAATGCGTTAGGCTAGGATATATATATCATATATATATCATCGGTTGGGATCGGTTGGGACTGGAGCTGGTGGCCGGGTGCATGCGCCGCACCAGATCTTGGGATAGATTTGATTTGAGGCTAGCTATTATAGCTAGGCTCCCGATTGGTACACCGTACTCTGCGCCCTCGTACAAATATGACACGAAACCAGCCTCAGAGGCTTCCACGTCTCACTCGCCACTTATTGGTGTGGTGTGCGGTCACAAGGAAACATAGTATATAGATTTGAAAAATCAAATATTATTAATTTTATCCAAGTATCTAAGAAAATATTAAAATGTACGGTATACAATTGGTTCCATTAGGGAGATAGAGGTGTTGTCCAGTCGTTGTCGGAAGGATGGCGGGGGATGAGCGTGTCGAGAGGGTGAGAGGGCTCTAGACCCCCCCAAGTGGGGGAGGGGAGTAGCCCATTCTCCTGTGAGAGAAATAGGATCGCGCGGGCGCAGAGGATCCGTCGTTCTTCCAGGCCCGACTGATAGTCTCTCTGAGACGAGGAAGAGACGTAGGTGGCGAGGTCCCTCCCATGGCGGGTCGCGGATCCAAGGAGGACAAAACCCAAACCCACGATCGAAGCCACATCCGAAGGCGGCAAATGAGGTATAGGAGTTTTGGGGTCTATGGTGGTTTGTCCCCAACCACTTCTCGGAGAGGAGAGCTAGGGTTAGGGTGAAGAGATCGGACAATTTGGTGTGGATCCGACGGGAATTGTGGGAGAACAAGACCTTTGCTCCTGCAGATTGCTTCCCGGCGGGTGAAGGTGATAAGTGGGACAAATCTCCAGTGGAATAGAGTTCAGTGTTGGAGTCGTGGGGAGAAGAGAAGAGGAAGACATTTGCTGCCGTGGTGAAGGAGGGGATGGCTGGAAGAGGACGCGGCAGGGGTCCCAGACCAAATCCCGGTGAGGATTGGGATACCTAGGGCGGCGGGTGTGGTTGGGGCTTCTAGTATCCACCCCACCAGCCGCCGCCGCCTCCATTTTTCGGGCAACCGCCACCACCCCCCGCCGGCTACTACCCCAAACCAAAATCAAGGTCCGCCTCCACTCCGACCCTTCCATGGATATGGCGAGGCGTTCGATGGACCAAGACCAGAGAGGTGGGGAATCAGAGCCGAGTTCGGGGAAGATAAGGTCAATCAACCAGGTAGAATCAAGAAGTTACACAAGGTCAAGTCAGTGGTGGGGAACAAGCGCTAGCTGCTTAGGCCACAGGTAACATTCAGGCTGACAATCATATGGTTGAGGGTGAGAATAGCACTGGAGGTCTGCTGGATAGGAACTTGCAAGTGGTCTGTTTCAATTGTGGTGACATAGGAGATAGGACACATGAGTTCCGCTTGTAGGAGACCAAAGGACTTGAAGAAGTGGTGCAAGGGAATTTTGATGAAGGTGACCCATACTTAGATGGAGAGTTAGAATTGATAGAACACGAGGACTCCCGAGAAAGTCACGGGACAAATAGTGAGAGCTATGCTAAAGAAAATGCCGATGAACAAAATAGGAAATGTGATGGAACCAATGCATCATACAACTTACGACATAACTCCCTCGAGAACAAAGTTTGAGATGTCCACGATCTCATGCATATAATAATCATCAGCTAAAACTATATCAAATATCAAACTAAAATATACCAAGAACATAACAAAGAGCAATATAACAAAATAAAGCAAAATCATAATGAGAACTCAAATAAATACATTACTAGGATCTCTAAGAATGACAAATATGAAAACACGAGCACTACTCGAACTCTTCCTTGAATCTCTAATAGATTGTCTAAACTCTAATCTTTGAAGAACTAGAGTTCTCTAATCCTCCAATCTCTAGAAACCCTAGTTGCTAATCGGCTCTCTCTACATTTACAATGAATTCTAATGATGAATTAGGGTTTCAAGGGGGAGCTCTACCCTTTCTTTTATAGCCTCGTGGGATGAATGTCACCATTGGATCAAACCCGACTTCATTGGACAACCTATATTGGATCTCAAGATCGGTTAGAAGAAGGTTCTAGAAGCACGATACGTGTTTCCATGTGGCAAAAGGTGGCCGCCCCCGACTGTCGGTGCCCGCCCCCCACCTTGTTAGAGGTGCTCCCCATATTTGACGTAAGCGTCTTCTTTTGTATTTTAGATCCTCGAAATTTATACTAATGCCTATGTTGAAGTCCTTTTCTTACGTTTCATAGTTTCTTCTCTTTCCTACACTTTTTTGAGTCCATGCCGCAAAACTAGATATACAAAGAAGCTCATGGAATTCATTAGTAATAATCATCTTTTAGTAGCATTGATCCCTTAGTTGATAGTATATATATTTGATAATTGATTTTAGACTTTATCTATCATCAACAACTGGGAGTCCAAATCTACCTAGAAGCATGTCGACAACCAGACGAATGCACCTGCCCCTTTTTTACATTTTCTTTTTCAAAATTACTAGTAATTTCGTTTGGAAACTTCAAAAACTTTCAACATGAAAGTTTCTCAAAATTAAAAAGATCTATGAATTTCATTTTTGGACCAAAGTCAAATTCAAAGATTTTAGAAGTTAGTTTTTCAATTCTTTAATTTGAATTGCCAAATTAAGTTTTGAAAGTGATTATTTTTAAAACTTTGGTATTTAAGTAGGAACAAATCATTACTCAAATTAAGCATAATTTTCATTTCATAATTCAATCATGATCCAATCAATAAAATACATGTTGCTCAAGCTTTATTCATAAAAATGTTTTCATACATTCACAAATTTGAATTTGGAATGAAAATTGTTTTCAAATTAAAAATTGTTTTAATTTGAGTAAAGATTTGTTCCTTATTAAATACCAAAGTTTTTAAAATAATTGTTTTCAACCCTTAATTTGGGAATTCAAACTAAAAATTTGAAAAACCTAACATTCTAAAATATTTGGAATTTGACTTTGGTCCAAACATGAAATTTGTAGAGCTTTTTAATTTTGAGCAACTTTCATGTTGCAAGTTTTTGAGGTTTTGATATGAAATTGCAAGTATTTTTTTTTAAAAAAAAAAGGAAAAAAAAAAGGGATAAGTGTGATCGGCGGGTTATCAACATGCTTTTAGGTAGATTTAGACCCCTCGTAGTAAAACCCCAAACAAAGGTAATGAACCTAAAGCTGCACTTTTAAAGGTGATGAACCTAGATGACAATGAGAGGAAAAAAGATAATGAACATGTGGTGCATTTGCTCTTATTCATATATGACCAAGCAGACAAAGTAGCCTATTCTACTCAAAACAAATAGATTATTCACGAGCTACAAAATTACTTTTTCTAACATTCTGACTACAAAAGGTTACTTCCCATATTACTGAATTACAAAGTTCCTTTTTATAACATGTTCATACTACAAAACTACGTTTTCTATTAGGGAAAAGTTAAATAGATCAACTTTTCGTATTTGGAAAATGGTGGGATCAAGTGTTTCTATCTTAGGAATGATGCTTGCATAAGCTAATAAACCATTTTTAGAAATCAATAATGGGGTACTCTCAATTTAGCTTACCATTTACTCCCATCATCCTAAAATAAAGTGCATTTCTAGCATTTAAAGTTTGTCTACTATATAGGGAACAAAAGATAATGTTCACTTAAATTAAATCATGTGATTATTTTGCACAAGGAAAGTAATAACTCATATACTTGCCATATTTGTACAAGGCGACGAAAGTTCACCCTTTTTTTTGGACTTTATGACAAACCTATCTAGATAAGATGAGACAGCAATCAAGTACAGGTGCATGCGTGCGGCTTCAAAGCTCCTGTGGATTCACCTGAGCCGGGTTGACAAGTTTGAAACGTTTCCATTCCTAGGAAAAAAACAGTATCGAGCGCCGTCGTCGCCGACCGCCGTCGTCCATCTGAAGTTGGAAACCACCTCAAGTAACCTATATTTAGATAGAGATGGTGTTTATCTAGTTCATTATATATATATATATATATATATGCTTGAGATATTATGAGATACACGTAGCATATAGTAGGAGCCACAATTTTACTAATAAACTAGATCCACAAACTCAGAATTCTCTGTTTCTATCTACCATGATGTCTAGAACGCATATTAAATCTCAGGACTCCAAAAATCTGAGTTGATGCGTTTTGCCGAAAACCCTCCGACTGCGAGAACCACAACATCTGCACTAGGCCCACGGTCACGGACCGAAAAGCGAATCAAGCTAGGGCCCATTTAGGGCCTGGCCTGAGTGTCTTTAGAAGTGAGCTAGGATTTAATTTGACACGGCTTTTGCTCAAACAATAATAATAATTTCACATGGCTCACAAAAAAAAAAAAAAAAAAAAGGTTGTATACGAGAATTCCAATATGATCTTATTGATACGAGAATTCCAATGTGATGTATCACTGGATTTGTTATTAAAGTACTTCAAGCGTGTAATTTTCTTTTTGCTAGTTGTATAAACATAAAAGACAACTATTAAATATTAAATTCAAAAGTGTCAAATATTGTGAAGTAATACAGGTGCAAGATCTATATATCTTGTAAGGATAGTTGTTAGTTCGCAGCTTCTTCTAAGGCTACGGTGTGTGCACACGTATTTATAGGTGTAAATGTGTATGTACTTCTATATAGTACTTCCTTGGTCCCAAATTGTGTCATTTTAAGTTTTTAAGAGTTATAAAACTACCAAGAATGATAAATTTATATAATAAAATTAATAACATTAAGATAGTAAAAATAAGTATCTTTAGATGCTTCATTAATTATATTTTCATACAATACCTATTTCATGTCATAAATCTTGTGATTCTCGCTATGATTTTTGTCCAACTCGTGACCAAAATGACGCTTATAAATACAAGTGCGCTTTTATAAACACTCACATACTTAATATTTATACATGTAAACACGTAGTATTCCTTCTCTCGAAAATTATAGGAGTGGTACATTAATTAGTATTTGTGTATACACCATCATTATGCTTAAAACTAATACTAAAAGTAAGTGCACACCTATTGTATTGTAGTGTAGAAAAATTGAGGTGCACAAAGCAATTTGATCTTGGGTCTCCAGCCCTACAGTACGTGTAGCGATTCCGCAGGCGGCGCAACGCCCCAGAGCCCACAACGTGTCCCTGGACCGGTTGCGCCCACGGACCACCTCGCCAAGCGACAGCCGCTCCCTACGCTCCACGTGTCTCTCTCACCCGTCGCCACCACGAACCCACACATGGGCCCACGTACAGGTGGCCTCACGTGTCAGTGACGCTCGGAGCCTGCCTACCCTAGGATAAGGCCACCACCACCAAAGCGAGACGGACGGCGTCAGTTTGCCGCTCCCACGTACACCTCGCTACCGTCAGTTAACCGCGGTTATGTTAACCACGGTTAGATATAGCAGGCCCCAAGGATAACCACGGTTAGATGGCCTGTTTATAAACCAGCCTCCCCTCTCTTCTCCGTCCACGGCGAAGCGCCTCGAAGCCAGCCAAAGCTTCCAGTTCCACTAGAGCACCACGAGATCGCAGCAGCCAACAAAGCAGCAAAGCAAAGCGACCGACGTTCCAAAGAAACGAACCGACGACCATGATGATGATGGGAGAGGGAGCGCACGCGCCGCCGTGGCACCAGTCACCGGCGGCGGCCAACATGGACGCGGACGAGGCGGCGTCACAGTACGCACTCCTGGCGGCGCTGCAGCATTACCTGCCGTCGTCAAACGAGTCGGCGGTGGCGCCGTACGACGAGGACGACGAGGAGGCGGCGGCGGCCCTGGCGGCCGTCGACGCGTACGCCTGCGACGAGTTCCGGATGTACGAGTTCAAGGTGCGGCGGTGCTCCCGCGGGCGGAGCCACGACTGGACCGACTGCCCCTACGCGCACCCGGGGAGAAGGCCAGGCGGCGCGACCCGAGGCGGTACCACTACTCCGGCGCGGCGTGCCCGGACTTCCGCAAGGGCGGGTGCAAGCGCGGCGACGCGTGCGAGTTCGCGCACGGGGTGTTCGAGTGCTGGCTCCACCCGTCGCGCTACCGGACGCAGCCCTGCAAGGACGGCACCGGGTGCCGCCGCCGCGTCTGCTTCTTCGCGCACACGCCCGACCAGCTCCGCGTGCTGCCGCACCACGAGCAGCAGCAGTCCAGCTCCAGCCCGAGGGGCGCGTCGTCGGCGTCGCCGCTGGCAGAGTCGTACGACGGCTCGCCGCTCCGCCGCCAGGCGTTCGAGACCTACCTCACCAAGAGCGGCATGGTCATGTCGTCGTCACCGACCAGCACGCTCGTCTCGCCGCCGAGGTCGCCGCCGTCGGAGTCGTCGCCACCATTGTCGCCGGACGCCGCGCTCCGCCGTGGGTCGTGGCCGGGTGTCGGCGGCTCGCCCGTCAACGAGGTGCTCGCGTCGCTGCGCCAGCTCCGCCTCGGCGGGTCGCCGAGGTCGGCGCCTTCCGCGGGGTCGTCGTTCTTGCCGCCGCCGGCGGTGGCGGCTACCCGTTCGGGTCCCCAAAGTCACCGGCCGCGGCCGGGCTGTACAGTCTCCCGTCCACGCCAACCAGGCCGGCCCCGGTGACGGTGACCGCGGCCTCCGGTGCCACCGTCATGACCGTGGAACGCCTCAACCTCGGACTCATCGGCGACGAGGAGCCCGTCATGGAGAGGGTCGAGTCCGGCAGAGCCCTCCGCGAGAAGGTGTTCGAGCGGCTCAGCAAAGATGCCACCGTGCCCAACGACACCGCCGCCTCCGCCAACGTTGAGGGCGCGGCTCCGGCTGCTGCCCCTGCTCCGGATGTCGGCTGGGTCTCCGACCTCATCAACTGAGGGAGACTCGTCAAACTATCAGCATCAACCGTGCCTGCCTCCCCTGAACGGTGAGGTATCACTGCACAACAGGAGAAGAAAATTCAGGGAAAAAACAAAAAAAAATTAATTTTGATTTTCAGATTTCTTCTACTAGTACTAAGATTCTCCTGATCCTTGTACATATGTTCCTCCCTGTGAATATTCTTGGAGATGGTTGTTGAAGGGAGGGGAGGCAGCAGGGAAGGGTTGGTTTGTTGTGGGGTTTCAGATGATGGATGGCAGAGAGGCCTAGAAGGAGAGAAGAGGTGGCAGCAAAACAAGTGAAAAAAATGGATGTGAAAAAATGGATCAAGAAGACATGGCATGGGACCATGTGTATGAGTTCTCTAGATGTACATAGTGTCTGTGTTCGTGTGCGTGTGTGTGGAGGTGTAGCGTGGGCGACGATCATGGCGGCGGCGATACAAGACCGGAGAAGATGACTGGATTTATGTCACCGCCGGCGTCCGGCAAGCAGGCCTGGGAACTTCTAATTTCCACGAGGAAGCGATTCCAGAGCGTCGTCTTGAGTTGATGTTGTTTATTCGCATTCCAGCGTTCATTCTGCTATTTGCCTTTTAAGATCGACGAGTAGTTGTTATTACTGCTCTGTAATTTCCTCAATGTATTTCCTAATTGAGATCTCCTGCTTAGCGGGAGCATATGTACCTTGTACCATGTACTACTGTGAATTATTTTTGCAGATAAGGAATTAATCAAAACCAGCCTTGTTAATTAATTACCATCTAAAAACACAGTGTGACTGAATCGGCCGGGCTCTCATCGATCTTTAAGAAGAAACTAACTGTGCTGTCGTTGTGCAATGGTTGATGGGTGATTGATGCTCCTACCTACATGACGACGAGACGAGATGATGGGCAGCAGTGAGGTGAGGTGGATTGCTTCTAGTACCGGGAGCTGTCGTGGCGTCGCTGTCCGGGGTCCGTTGGCGCCTTCCCGGCCGGCGACGTCAATCCATTACCAGCCTCTCCTGCTGTTACGCGTGCGATTAGTGGCACTTGAGTCGTACGTACTAGCTGCCTAGTATACGTACAAGTATTGAGTCGTAGTAGCTGCCTAGTATACGTACCAGTACCATGCGCCCCGTTTTTGGCCTTGGCGGACCACAGATCTAGCTAGCACCCGGACTCACCGAGCAAGGTGTGTTTGGCTTTGCCTTGGCGGACCACAGATCTAGCTAGCACCCGGACTCACCGAGCAAGGTGTGTTTGGCTTTGGCAACCACCTCTGTCTGTACCGGATTCTTTGGATGTTGTCCTGTTCTTTTTTTCTTTTTTATAACAAACATAATTTATAAAATTAGCGGCATGAAACTGCTACAAGAGATAAGTTACCCCAGTGTACATGGTCTAGAGCATCCCGAACGGGACAGCTCGAGATATGAGAAGAGTTGTTACAGCTAATGGCTATATCAGATACATTGTTATGATGATGTCGAGCCTAAAAAGCTAAAACATGAGCACACTACTACAGAATTGAACTTGCATGGTTTGTTTTTTTTTTATTTTCCGTGGCGGGCATTTAGAAAACCGCCACGGAAAATAGTTGGCTCGGCAGCCCCGGCCGTGAAAAACCCGCCACGGTTATATCGATTAACCGTGGCGGGCATTGTAAAATAACCGCCACGGTTAATAGCCGTGCCGTGGCGTTATTGTAAAATAAACCGCCACGGTTAATTCATTTATTACAATGCCCGCCACGAAAAGTGCGGGCTATAAATACAGCCCCAACCTTCTTCTTCCCCATTTGGATTTCGCCATTTTCTAGGGTTTTGAGCTTCAAAACTCTAGAAAACACCATTCACAGGGGGGGAAGATTTTTTGCTCTTGGTTTGATTGAAGTTTGGCACCGCTAGGGGGTATTTCTCCTCTTTCTCCCCTCTTTTCTCTCCCTCTCTCCCTCTTTCTCTCCCTCTCTCTCCCTATGCATGGTCCTCCCTCTCTTTGAGATCTAATTGAACATGGTTTGTGCTCTCTCTCTTCCCCCTCTCTCTCCCCTCTCTCTCTCCCTTTCTTTTGAGATCTAGTTTTGATCTCTCCCTCTCTCTCTCTCCCTCTCAAGCTAGCTCCTCTCCCCTCTCTCATCTCCTTCTCTCTCTCCCTCCCCCTCTCTCTCCCTCTTTCTCCTCCCCTCTCTCTCCCTCTCATTTGAGTGTACGTGCTCTCTTTCCCTCTCTCTACTCCCTCTCTCTTTCTCTCTCTCGTATTCCTCTTTTGCACTTTAGTTAACTCTCTCTAATCATCGATACTTCGATCTCTAATCATCGATCGCTCTCTTTGCTTTGGTTTAATTAATTTGAGCAGGCCTTCATGGCGCCGAATAGGGATTGGATGTACAGGCCGAGGATGAGTTTGGATTTCGTTGATGATGTGCGAAAGAAGTTTATGCCCGTCGCGCAGAAGCATCGAATCAGTCAGGGTTCGGAAGTAATGGTGTGCCCGTGCTATAGCTGCAAGCATATGTTCTTACACAAGGATGACGTCGTCGTGGAGCACTTGCTGCGGTATGGTTTCATCAGGGAGCCGAGGTACACCATGTGGAAGTATCATGGTGAAAAAGAACCGAAAGTGTCGTGGCGGTTCATCTCGGAGGACCCTAGTCGATCGCAACGATCAAAAAACAACGGTGGTGGACGAAGGACAAGAACAAGTTGATAATCGTGATTACATCACCGTAGATGAAGCTATTTGGAAGACATGCCGAAGACAATGCGGGTGGAGAAGATGGTCAGCGATCAATAGTTGATGACATGTCGCCCGAGGATGCCGAGCTTTTCGAGGATATTGCTAACCTCAAAGATGAAGATGACGTGTTGTTTGGCAATCCAAGATGGCTCGAGAATTTTAGGCGGATGAAGCGGCGGCAATTGACCCTCTATACAAAGACGGCGGCAAATGTCCGGAAGCATTGCACGGTGCTACGTTTTAACCTTACGATGTTGATCTTTGAAGGCTCGCCACGGGTGGTCGGACACGAGCTTCAATGACTGTTACGGGTCCTCGGTGACCCGTTTTTACCCGAGGGGAATAAGGTGCCCGCCAATACCTATCGGGCGAAAGAAGTTGATTCGATCCTGTGGCTATGAAGCTTAGGAAGTTTCATGCGTGCCCTAACCACCATGTATTCTATAGGGGGTGACTATGCGGACTTGCACAACCGTCCACGATGCGGCGTGAGTCGTTACAAGAGGAATCTTGGCCGTCGTGCCACCGATGAGGAGGGACCGCCGAGAGGGCCCAAGAAGCGTAAGACGGGCAAGAAGAAGCGGATGCCACCTCCTCGAGGACGAGGAAGAAGAGGGTTACACCCGGAGGAAGATCCCCGCCCTATCGGTGTGGTACCTACCCGTGCTCGATCGCTGCGTGCAATTTTTGGGAACCCGAGAGGATGCCAAGGCGATGTCTGGCATGCATCGGCGGAACGCACGAAAGGGCGATGGCAAGTCGCGACACCCCTCGGATGCCAAAACGTGGGAAACACATCAATGACATGTTCCGGAGTTTAGGGGCGAGCCCGAGAAGCGTAAGGTTCGCTTTGAGTAATCGACGGGATGAATCCGTTCGGAGACCTCGTAGCTTCGCACAGCACCTGGCGGTCACCCTCACCATATATAACCCGCCTCCCCTACGAGTGTCTCAAGCGTAAATATCTTCTTTCTCGCCATGCTCATTTCCGGACCAAAGCGGCCGGGCAATGATATAGATGTGCTCATTGAGCCGATAATGGAGGAATTGGCGGGGCTGTGGAAAGGGGTCAAGATTATGGATGCGTCCAGAAGAAGAAGTTCACTCTAAAGGCCATGATAATGGTCAGCTTTGGCGTTTCTTAACGCAAAGCGAAAAGAATTCGCAAGCGCACGGAAAATGCCTTTTGTAGCTTTCACCCGGAAGTATTCGTGGTATCGTATTTCCCCGGGGAAAGCATGGTGTAAAAAGTCTCTAATATGAACATGGACAAGATGACACGACTATGCAATAGACCACAATCCACAATAGGGATAAATCTAATGGTATGATAACTTGACACACACACTTGAACCGGTCTCAAAGGATAAAAAGAAAACATGCTAGGAGAAGGATATCCTATATAGCTTTATTAAGATAGCAGATATACATGCATGCCTTATACCGTCGAGAGATTCTAACTCGAGATAACCTCAATTACCATTGGTTTACTTGGGGCACGGATAACGCCCGGTGCGCCAGCGATGCCGGCCAATAGCCCTACTTCAAACACCGATGTGGGGATTACAAGGGGGGAGGGCTGTCACCACCTGCCGCCTACCCCTCATTCCGTGCGAGTTCGAGGCAAACGAAGGCGGCCTCTAGCATAAACACCACGTCTACGCTATGACCAACTACTCTAGCGTTGATCAGGGTGTGACATTTGCGGCGAGGCCCTCTACGAGCATCCGCCACAAGGGCGGACGACGAACCCAAGTAAACCGACAAGCAACCAAGAATTATCTTAAGAGAGAACTCATTATGGTCTAATCATGTATGTATAATGCATTTAGCATAAAGTTCTATTTGACAAGATCGCGACATGCAAACTATATGCTAGTTCATATGCTAAGATCATATCGCATGAACGTGTTTTTATTTAGCTATTGATAATAAGAACAAGAATAATGTGGAGAACAAAGTATTGATCAACATAAGTAAAACTATATTAATCATACCAAGTACCTCCAAGAAGATCTTGATCTTTACATTGTGCCTCACTCCTAACTAATAAAAGGAAGAAGAGAAAGTGAAGAGAGAAGCTCTTGTGTGTTGTGTGTGAGTGTGTGTACAAGGGAGGAATGCCCCTCTTTATATAGTGGAGAGGAGGAGGGAATGGAGGGTGCTCCTTGCTTCGAGGGCAATTTGGCGGGAACGAAAGTTTGCACCGCATGCAACCGCCGCGTGAAGACCGCTCCAAACCGCCAGAGAAAGGGCGGGAACAGAGGGCGAAAATTTGCGGCCGCCGCAGCTTGGCACCGGCCGCCCCCAGGTTGGGGCCTCCCGGCCCCGGCCTTCTCTGTTCTTGCGCGTTTTGTCCCTCATATGTTGGGCCTATGGTGGTGCATGGGCCGCTTTTGTTCGCAGGGTTTGGTCCTCTTGCTTGATCCTCTCATTGGCGTCTTTTTATTCGATGCGCTTTCTGACTTATTTGGCGACTTTGTACCTGTTTTCACTTTTATACCGCAAAATATAATTTCTACGAATACAAGTGGAACTAGGTTAGAAGTAAAGGTATATGTAACATAAGTTTACTCCTTTCTCACGAATTGGATATAAGTTGGCGGTATAATATACTCGATAATGACCGCCAACAAGTCCCCCAAGCTTAACCTTTGCTCGTCCCGAGCAAATAGCTAAGTGTTTGGTTGTTGATCAGGAGTTTCTACAATGCCGATATATTTCAAAATGTACCATGCTCATAATAAAGTATTCTTCCGTTGTTTAAATAAATTGGCATTTTTATCTATCCTTGTTTACTTAAATCATATGGGGCTTATAACATTCTCCAAACTCTTGGGTTATTGCAAGATAGAACGGTTTTCATAGAAACACTAGTCATTCATTCTTTGATTGATCATTCATGTGGAGATTTTCGTATTGATTCCTTAAATCATCTCAGGTGTGCAAACCATAAGGAGAAACAAGTCATAAGCCTTGATCAAGATGTGCAAGTGAAATTTTATTTCTTTTTGATAAGGTATGGGCTAGCTCTTATTTTTTTTTTTTTAGAGAAGGGGGCTCTACTCGCCCCTCGGACACTTGTCCATTATTCTTCTCTCTTCTTTTTTTTTTTTTAGAGGCGGGTATCGAAGTACCCATTGTTTTATTTTTTTAGGACACACGTCCATTTTTTTTTTTTCTAGCTTAGCCCATAACCTATCAATGTGAATGTGAATCTTGATCAAAAGCGTATGACAGGTGTCTCACATAGGCTATCATGAGAATTTTGATCATTAAGGAATTTTAGAAATTATTCTCCGAATGATGAATCTCTTTTAGAACAAAATCATAGTAGATTCTATTTCTACCATATCATATCCGGCAATAGCTTAGAGAAGAATCATGTGTTTGCATACCCACAAATCATTAAGTTTTAGGACAAGATAAGTTAAGCCAATAAACTTAAACATTGGGGAATACAATGTTATGAACTAGGTGCAAATTGAACTATAGACAGAGCAACTATTCATCATTTCAACTTCAGAGAAATTAAGCATCCTTATACTACATATTGGAGTGGAATCATATTTTTTGTTCTTTTCATTTTTTTTTAAAGATACATAGTTCACTATAATGATAAAATAAATTAAAATGATGAAGGATAACTAAATGTAAGAAAAGAATTTTTATTTAAATAAAAAAGAATCATAAAAAATTATTACCGACTTACCTTCCGCGGGGGAGTATCGCTAGTTGGCGCACGCCATAGTTTGATTTGTGGATTGTGGCCTCTCTTGAGCGCGCTAGGAGACTCCCCCAAGCTTGTCTTTGGATGTCATAAAAATAACAGGACAAGAAATACTTTGGTTGAAAGGTTTATTTTTTTATTACTATTAATTTTTTTTGGTTCACTAAACAAGATTTCATCTCCATTTTCATCTCAAGGACTTACCCTTATAAATTTGACAAATTCCTGCATGGATTAGTCCATATGATCAACCAAAATCTATACTAGCGACTTTTAGTTCAATAATCAAACTCGACTCCATGTCTAATTCGATTAAGGAAGACCTTTTTGACCTAAGCACCACGCTTTAATTCAAAAAAAAATCTATAGAAACATGATCTTAACCTCTAAACTAAACACCTTGCTTAATTTAGGAGATATATGATCAGCTTCTAAACCAAAATATGCTGGCCTAGACAAAGGAAGCATGGAAAGATAACAAGATTCATCCAATGGAAAAGAAGACTTTGAATGGTGAACAAGATGATTTTTTTTGCAAGGTAATGAACAAACATGAAAGTGTAGGTTTCACATTACCTTGTTATGGTCCTCCCCAAGCTAGCTCAAACTCGATGGATCGGGGTTGTACCCCCGTGCTTTCTTGGCCTTACCTGCATGGTTAGTGTATGATAGATTCACGAGTGGACTTACCATCCTTCATGATTTCCTCAGTTCCAAAACGTATGCAGGAGGGAGCAATTGAGCAAGCTTGGTTTTTTTTTTTTATTATCAAAGGAGGACAACTTCACCAACTTTTCATACTCAAACAAGGCTAAGATAAATATGTAAGGTAAGTCTAGCCTTGTTTTATCTCCTTCATAAAGTAGCTCTATTTATTTATGAAGTCAGCCACAGGTTCATTAATCAAACTTCAACGCCATGTCAAAATTTGATTAAAGAAGGTCATTTTAACCCAAGCACCATGCTTGATTTAAAAGACCTATGTATGTACCACATGTGCCCATGTAAGTGCATCCAAACCCAGATCATGTTTCATGAACAAAGGAAACAAGAATCTTTTTATGGAGACAAAAGTAAGAAAAATGATTTGGTGAAGAATTACCTTTGCTTACCTGAGTGTGTATATGTAGCATCATTAAACTTTTGTGGCAATAGCTTGATTGTCCACCTCAGGCGGGCCACAAGGCTTGATCGATCATCATTCACAATTTATGATTGAATTGTGAGTGATGAGTGTAGTCGTTCCGTCATATAAGATGATCATGTTTTCTCTTGACGATGACTTTCTCTCCATCTGCATAGAGTTAGTGTGTATACATATATACTTATCTATGAGATAGTAGGGTGGGCTCGTGATGATATATTTTTATATTGTTTTTTTTAGCAAGGCAAGATTAACATCAATTTTTTTTTTTTTTTTTTTTTGAGTTGATGTTGCTCCATGCCCTCAAGCATGATATGTCCTATGGTCTTCTTGATCTTAACTTTGAAATGGTTAGTGACAAGCATACCCGAAAGTGCATACCAACTTGAAAACATGCCCTTGCTTTTATTAGTAGGATTTTTTTTTTTTCAATATAAACCTGTCATGAACAATGGTTACTACACATGCATATCATCATGAACATGTTCTAGTAGATCATTCCTTTAACCAATGCCTTCCCAAGAACGGCGCCGAGAAAGCTTGTTGGCGTTTCTTAACGCAAAGCAGAAAAGAATTCATAGCGCACGCGGAAAATGCCCTTTGTAGCTTTCACCGGAAGTATTCAGGGTATCGTATTTCCACAGGGAAAGCATGGTGTAAAAGTCTCTAATATGAACATGGACAAGATGACACGACTATGCAATAGACCACAATCCACAATAGGGATAAATCTAATGGTATGATAACTTGACACACACACTTGAACCAGTCTCAAAGGATAAAAAGAAAACATGCTAGGAGAAGGATATCCTATATAGCTTTATTAAGATAGCAGATATACATGCATGCCTTATACCGTCGGAGATTCTAACTCGAGATAACCTCAATTACCATTGGTTTACCGGGGCACCGGATAACACCCGGGTCCGCCACTTAGCGTCTTGCGGCCAATAGCCCTACTTCGAAACACCGACGTGGGGGTTACAAGGGCCGGACAGGCTGTCACCACTGCCGCCTACCCCTCATTCCGTGCGAGTTCGAGGCAAACGCGAAGGCAGCCTCTAGCATAAACACCACGTCTCACGCTATGACCAACTACTCTAGCGTTGATCGGGGTGACCACCGTCGCGAGGCCCTCTACGAGCATCCGCCACAAGGGCGGACGACGAACCCGTAAACCGACAAGCAACCAAGAATTATCTTAAGAGAGAACTCATTATGGTCTAATCATGTATGTATAATGCATTTAGCATAAAGTTCTATTTGACAAGATCGCGACATGCAAACTATATGCTAGTTCATATGCTAAGATCATATCGCATGAACTGTGCTTTATTTAGCTATTGATAATAAGAACAAGAATAATATGGAGAACAAAGTATTGATCAACATAAGTAAAACTATATTAATCATACCAAGTACCTCCAAGAAGATCTTGATCTTTACATTGTGCCTCACTCCTAACTAATAAAAGGAAGAAGAGAAAGTGAAGAGAGAAGCTCTTGTGTGTTGTGTGTGAGTGTGTGTACAAGGGAGGAATGCCCCTCTTTATATAGTGGAGAGGAGGAGGGAATGGAGGGTGCTCCTTGCTTCGAGGGCAATTTGGCGGGAACAAAAGTTTGCACCGCATGCAACCGCCGCGTGAAGACCGCTCCAAACCGCCAGAGAAAGGGCGGGAAAGAGGGCGAAAATTTGCGCCGGCCGCCCATGCGGCGCCGGCCGCCTGGGCTTTGAGCCTCCCGGCCCCGGCCTTCCCCGCTGCGCGTTTTGTCCCTCATATGTTGGGCCTATGGTGGTGCATGGGCCGGTTGTGCGTGGGGTTTGGTCCTCTTGCTTGATCCTCTCCTTGGCGTCTTTTATTCGATGCGCTTTCGACTTATTTGGCGACTTTGTACTGCTTTCCACTTTTATACCGCAAAACATAATTTCTACGAATACAAGTGGAACTAGGTTAGAAGTAAAGGTATATGTAACATAAGTTTACTCCTTTGTCACGAATTGATATAAGTTGGCGGTATAATATACTCGATAATGACCGCCAACGGTCACCATCGATGATTACCCTGCTCTCTTTTTTTTACACATTTTTTTTATTTTTACACTTTTTTTGTATTGTTACACATTTTTTTGTTTATTTTTTGTATTTTTTGTATGTACTATGTAAAATGGAAAGTATGTACCTATTTTATCTATTTTTTTTTGTAAATTTTTGGTTTTTTTTTTGTATCTACTCTATGTAAAATGGAAAACCATATATGTAATCATGAGAGGAATACAATAAATATAATTTGAGATGACTCTGTGATGGCTCTACTACATACTACCACTTTGTACTTTACTCTTTCACTATAAATTACTATAATAAAATGCTCTGTGTGTTCCCGTAGAATCCAATGGCATCCGAACCAACCGATAAAGATCGTGCAATAGGTGGCCAGAGCGAGGAGGATGTGGCCTCCACGTTCGATTCTTCCTCTGACAGTGGATACGTGAGCGAAGAGTTGAGCCCAAGGCCACAGAAGAAACGTCTTAGGGAGGAAGAAATTGATCCCGGACCGGCAAACCGTGAGGAGCCCAACACACGGGGTTCTCGAGTGGGACAGACACGGAACCAAAAACGTAAGTATACGACTAACACAACGTCGTGTGCCTCATGTAAGTACACGACTAATTTTAGTTGTTGTCGTGACAGTTACCATTGGTGCCTCTGCGTCTAGAGTTTGGTGAAGAGAGAGCTCAATCAGAGGGGCAGGAATCTGGTCCCACCCCCAGCACTTTAGCGACCACCACCTCCAAGAAGTCCAAGAAGTCAGGCTTGAAAAGAGGCCAGCACGGGAGGCACCAGAAAGCTGAGGTGGTGCGTAATATATTGAGGATAGGGCCGAATGGAGATCCCGTGGAGCCAGAATCTATCAGGGCCACCTATAGCAACCAGATCTCCGTTATAGCCAAGGAAATCGTGCCCATCACTTACCTAGATCGGAGGAATGTCCCGAAGGTGCCTGAAGAAGAAGGTGTGGAAAGGCGTGAAAGTTCGTTCCATTATCCGGGGGAGAGGCAGGCTTTGACAAAAAGAAATGCAAGAAGTATGTGCTAACCGTTGCAAGCAAAAAGCGCCGCACCTGCGGAACAATCTGTACACAAACTATGTGCGTAGAAGGGCAAGTCACCACTTCAAGCCTACAACTTCTTAAAGCAACCCGTCTGGGATGAGTTCGTCAACCTTACGACTAACGAAGAGTATGAGGCCAAGTCGAAAATGGGTAAAGAACTCGCAAAGAAGAATGAACTCAGGCACAACCTCGGCATGGTAGGATATTTTGGTCATAAGGGTGGATGGCGGCGGAAAGAAAGGGAGGACGCTGAGAAAGGGATAGAGAATCCGTTGCTAGACCTTCCTGAGAGGACACGTGACTTCTTTTATGCCCGTCGGCCCAAGAAGCGTAAGACCGGGCAAAGACGTCCAAGTACAATGACCCAAAGGTCGACGAGGTGGAGAAGAAGGTGATGCTTGTCAAAGAGGCCAAGGCGCGCGGGGAGTTCCAACCTAGGAGGGAGCACGACGAGCTGACCGAGGCAATCGGAAGACCCGAGCACCGTGGCCGAGTTCGGGGCCAGGGCTCGAGGTATAGCTGGAAGACCGTGGATTCTTGGGCATCCGACGCCGCCAACTACCACACGAGGCGCAGGTACAAGGAAAACCTTAGGATGCAAGGCTATGAGGAAGCCATAAAGGACATAGTCGAGAAGAAAATAGAAGAGGTATTAACGACAAGAGGTCTTTCCAACATCCAAGGAAGCCAAGGTGTGAGTACGAGTCTTTGGAGCTACGAACAACCCAATCGACGATCTCGTCGAACCCGCGGTGGGCAAGCTCTATATACCCGTTGGCGTGAAGGGGAAGAAGAAGGAGGTGGCCACGCCATAGTGTCCGCACCACCACGGAGAGATGTTGTACAATAACGAGCGGTCCCACCCGACTATGCCTTCGTTTATCCGCAATCCATAGAACCAGGCCCGGGTGATGAGGAGATCGATATCCGGGTGAACAAGGAGAAAACAAGACTCAAGGACCTTCGGGAGGAGAGGGAGTACCTATGGAACAAGGAAGACATTGTCCCTGTGGAAACCGACGACACCACCTCCGACGGTAGCGGCCGCGCAGCCCTCCTCCTTCTCCCGGGTGGTGGTGGCGATGACGATGATGATAACAACGACGATGGTGGCCGAGGTGGCGGAAGTCCTCGTCCGAACCCACCTCCGGAAGAACCGGAAGGAGGAGACGGCGGCAAGACACCCTGTTACGGCGACGGCGAGAGGACACCTTCTCCTAAGCATGACAAGGGGGCTCACCGCCCTCCCACGCCCTTCAAGCGCCCAATGGTCGAGGAGGTTTTTAAAATGTGACAGTATCGAAACAAAAATACATGGCTAACTTGTACTATGCATTAATTGGTGGCTAATGTAGTTCAATTCCACATGCATAGGATTCTCAACACCGCCTCGAGCGTCGGAAGGGACGATGAGGTCAAATGTTCCCCCAAGCGCCGAAGAAGAAGAAGCTATCAAAAGAAGATGAGGAAGTTCTTGCCCCGACCAACAAATATTTAGATGAGGAGGCCGGGGAAGGAGCTAGCGGAGAAGGAAAAGGACCTCCGATTGGCTAAGCGAGAAACCGGGGCCGTGAAGACCCGGCAGTATTAGGTATGCGTATATGCGTGATAATCTCAACCAAACTTAGCCGGACATATTACGTATGCGACGTAGCTAGAAGATGCTAACGTACATCTCCTTCACGTATAGGAATTATATACCCCATCGGCGGGGACAATGGGTCAGCCGGACCGCGGACTACTTTGAGCTTGGCATGTTCATGGTGCCCAAGGGCCGCCTAATCGAGGAAGAGGAGTGGGACACTCGCGGGTTCCACCTATTATATAAGCATGCAGTTGATCGGGGGGTGAGGGAGTTCCATTTCAGGGTTCCTAAAGAGCTCTTTCACTTGGACTTCGACATTTCACTACCAATAGGCTTCGACGAAATGTGGCGGTTGCTACGGCGCCAGGACCTCGACCAATCCGTTATCACCCTCTATCTTTGCGTGAGTTTGTTTACCGATCATTACGCGCTCGTACACAACTAATTCTAGCTCTCCGATTCTATAATGACGTGACCACATGTGCTTGCAGGATGCAAGCATTGATAGCCCAAACGATGAATCAGCCAGTTGTGTTTCTATGTCCAACGTATATAGACGTGGTCGAATTTTCTCATTATTGGATGGAGAGCCAGAGGAACGAAGAGCTCAGGAAGCTAGGCAAGGCCGAACAATATAAACACTATGAAAGATTATGCGATGCAAGAGTTAGAGATGGCGGACTACATCCGTAAGTGCATGAAGAAGATCAAATCAGAGGCCGGTTGTCTCATTGCGCCCAACATATCAAGTAAGTCAAAAGCAATACTTTTTATTTTTTGAACACTTGAATCTATCTCTAATCAAATAAAATGGTGTAGCATGGCCGGTATAGAAACAACAAAGACACATTGGCCACGCGGATTACTTGGCTAATCTTCCCTCGGATGGAGCGGCCCTTAGGTTGGACTCGTTGTATGATACGCCAAAAGGCCTCTACAAACATTTTGAGCAAAGCCCGCAATTTGTAAGTCACGACACTTGTATACTATTTCATACCACAAACTTCGTAAGTCATGACCTTTGTGGGATTTCGCATGGGGCTTACAAGGATTACTTGAAAGACCCCGAGTCATTGGATCGGAGGATGAGCATACGCAAAGAAAAACATAAGGGACGAAATGAAGATCGGGCGAGATTACGAGGTATATGCAGCATTACTCTCGTTTGCTTGTCCATATTGAATGGTCTCATAATATTCTAACCATTTTTCGGGTACATATATCGTGCATGCAAGGCGGTAAGCAGCCTTTCGGGCAAAGCAACACGTGTGGTTTCTATGCCTGTACGTTCATATCCCGCAGTTGGCGTGTACCGTACTACGCGGGCGCGCGGTGACGAAGAAAACCACGCAAGATTTTTTGGAAGAAAGGCTTGGGCGACCTTAAGTTCAAGCGGTTGGTTGGCGCCATCCGTAGGGGCGTCGTTGAGGACGTTGGTGGTACCGCCGCCGTTTCTTTGACCCTAACGGCGACCTTGCTACAAACGAGGACTTATGGGAACTACGGGATTTGGAGAAATAAGCTAGACATGAAGGACTATATGTGGGATGACATTGATTTGTAACCTAGCTAAACGTGATTGAGCAATCGATCGTTCGATCGAGTTTTGTAAATTCTCGATGTGTGGTGGTCACTTTTAAACTCTAAGTGCTTTAATTGAATGTCCATGTTAGTTGAATGTTAAATTGTGATGCATGTTTAAGATTTATGTGAATATTCTCTTATTTTATTATTTAATATGTGGTTTAAATCAAAATTTATAATTTTATAATATTTTTGAATTATTTTTTTATTAATCCTGAATTAATTAACCGTGGCGGGCTTTTGACAAAAACCGCCATGGTTAATACATTAACCCCGGCGGGCACGTAACGATGCCCGCCATGGTTAATCTATTAACCGTGGCGGTTTTTGTTAAACGCCCGCCACGGATAATCGATTTTCCATGGCGGGCATGGAGTCCACCACGGTTAATCGCTCGATTAACCGTGACTCTAGCTCCGTGGCGGATCTAATGCCTCGCCACGGAAAATCTAAAATGCCCGCCACGGAAGTTCATTTCGTAGTAGTGGCGGTCATGTTAAGATTCTGGGATCTTCTAGACCTTGCGGCTAAAACATGTGTAGTCCTATTAAGATTCATGGGGATCTTGTAGGTTTTGCCTTGCCCCCGAGTTAAGAAAAGTCTTGAGTGTAAAATTTCGTATCTCATCCGGGGATGGGTGATGTATGTATCGTGTTGATGTAGGTGACCAACCGTTGGTTGTCGGAGAGGAAAGTAGCTTATGCAATGTTCATTGTGTCGAGAACCGCCCCTACTAAGGCAAGGGATGCTTTTCTTTCGTGAAAAATGAGGAAATAGAGAGTAGTGGAGCTTTAGGGCGTGTTTGGCGAGCTCCATGTAGCTCCAGATCCTAAATTCAACTCTGCTCCGATTTTTTCCAAGCCAAACGGTTTCAGCTCCAGCAACTCCATCGTAGATCTGCTCCAAAAGAATGGTGGAGCAGGCCCCAAATCCATGGAATTGGTGGAGTACCTCAAGGGGTGCTCCACGAAATTAGATTTGGTGGAGGTGATAAAATTACCCACCACCGCCACTCATTAGTGTAAAATGAAGCGGTTCATTCTATTCCCCCTCTTCCTCGCGTTGCTTCTCTCGGCGCCCGCACCTCCCTCTCGTCGCGCCCGGCCACTGCGTTGCCACCCCACCACCTGCGTCGCCGCCCCACCATGAGCGCAGCCCCTCCTCGCCCCACCTGTGCCGCCGCATGCCTTGCCTCGCACTATAGCTTGAGCGGAGCCCAATCGGCGTCGGCAGAGGTCCGATTCGGCAACGGGTGGCCCAATCCGGTGGCAGCGGAGGTACGATTCGACGTTGTGAACTTCGAGCCAGCAGCGGGGAAAATGATTCAGACTCTGATTCGGTGAGGTAGAGGTTGATTCGGCTTTGGTACAGACTGATTCGGTGGCAGTGGAGGCTGATTTTGTCGCTCACGACCCCGATTCTTCGACAGCAGAGATTGGTTCGGCGACGGGGAGGCCGCCGCGGTCACGCTGCGGAAGGAGTTGGGACAGCAGCTCAGTCGCCATGGCGGGGCATACCACAGGTCGCCGTCGCCGATGCGAACATCGCCACCAAGCCATCTGCTCGGACCTCAAGCGGATTGAGTTGTGGAGAAGAACCTACGGGCCTCAAATTCTATTTTACTTTACTTCTTCTAACATGCGGGCCCTAAATGTCAGTGATATGGGAAAGAAATTGTAGCTGTGCCAAACGCTTTTTGAGATATCAGATCCACAGTGGAGCTGCTCCACGGTGGAGCTACACGGATCTACAGCTCTGGAGTTATTTTTCTGGAGCTTTGCCAAACACGGCCTTAATATAGACATTGAAATATTTCTGAGCTCCTGAGCTTATTAGGAAAACTCCAAGATCTACATTCCTATTAGATACAAAGTTTCGATCAGGTAGGAGAGAGGCATTAGTGTAAATTCTTAAACTATCCAACATTGTTGGCATGTTAATCCTGTAGAGAGGAGGTTGAGGATGAATGCTGAAAAAGTCTTGGTTCTGAGAGATGTGTACTGATGAGGGTTATGTTGTTGGATTTGTTCATCATGCATAGGTTCCTGTAGACTGATGGCATTGTTAGTGGAATTATTAGCTGCATCATGAGGATTAGGTTATTGTTCACCAAGTTGTGAATGAGTAACTTCCTGCATGACACCTTGGCGAACTCTAAAATCAGTGTTACCAGCATGATGCACCTGCCAGACCGTCCAATTTTTGTTATTGAACCTTTTATCATTCTTAGCTTTCCATATATACCAGAGAATGGTAGCAATTTTAATCAATTGAGTATCACTGGTTTGAGGTGTAATTATAGTGGAAAGAATATTTTGAATCCCGTCATCTTCATGGGCAAGGCTAGAAGTATATATGGAAGGATTGGCGGTAAACCAAACAACCCTAGGAAGATTGCAGAATAAAAATAAGTGGACATCATTTTCTATTGAGGTGCAGTCACCACATACCTGGCTGATATTATTAGAGTAGGTTCCAGCTCTCTTTCCTGTGGATAAAGCTCTTCGAATTAGCCTCCACATGAATGTTTTGAGGAACGGGGACATGTTTTATGCTTCCAAAGTCTATGCATGATGGACATGGTCCGGTGGATACGCTTCTTGTTCCCTGGTCTGGATCCTGTGAAATTTAGTATGATTGTATATGTCGTGGTCGTATACCACGGTCACAGCCGACTGGCTAATGTGTGCAACGATGGCCTAGCTCAAGAACAATGACACGGAGGTTTATACTGGTTCGGGGCTACCGAGCACCCTAGTCCAGTGTGTGGCACTATCAGAGCTCAAAGTGCTCGTATCGGGGCGAATACAAGCTGGCGAGAGAGGGAGGTGAGCTCCCAAGTCTCTGTGTGATGAGTGGAATCGAACGGTGTGTGTGTGTGTTTCGAGTGTGCAAGAGAGCTTGCCTCCACCCGGTAGCCGAGCCTTCCCTTTTATAGTCCCAAGGGGAGCTCACAGGGCGCCATCGGGTTGAGGACTGTGTGATGGAAGAAATACAAGTAGGAGGGGTAGAAAAGAAGAATTCCCCTGCCATGTCGGGCACGCCGGGCCGTCCGGCGTGCGCTCCCGGCAGCTATCCTATCCCGCGACACGCCGCTTGGTCGCCGTAGAGTAGAATAGGGGCGGCTCCATATCCCGATACGTAGTACGTACGGGTGACGAGCTCGGAGCTCGTCGGTCGGTGTAGAAGGGGACAATGAGCTCGTCCCGCCGCCGCCGTACTCCTCGCGTCGTACGCCGTCGGGCGCGCACGCCCGGTGCTGCGGGCGAGATCATGGGGCGCCGCCGCGCTTAAAAATGCTCGTACTTGGGGTCGCAGGAAAACGCGTGTGGCGGGAGAGCTCGCCAAGGAACTTGACCTCGTCCGCCGAGGTCATCCTTGTCGCGTAAAGCGTTTGTCCCTTGCGTTTGTCGGGACTGGCGTGACCTGACGGCTCCACGCCGCGCATGCCGCCGAGGATCTTGCCCCGCAGGCCAGATATGATCGTAGGTTGCGGCGCTGGTCGTAGCTGAACCCGCGATCTCATGAATCGTGTGCCGGATTCTCTTGATCGTTCTTGGGTCGGCGGCCGGGAGCTCGTTCGAGACGGAGAAGAGCTTCTTTGCCGCGGTGGAGCTCGTCGCACCTTCGCGCTCCCTAGGGAGCTCGTTCGAGACGGAGGTTTTTCCCAAGAACGAGCTCGAGCTCGTTCCTGAGCCTCCGCGGTCCGTGAGTCTTCGTCCAAGACGGGGATGTCCTCATCGTATTTCAGCCTCTATGGCGGGTAACACCCCGCTGTTTGACGAGTACGTTTCCTCTCTAATGCGTCGTTACGGATGAGTTGGGATGATTGACTCGATCCGGAATATCTGTGTCCCACAGTAGCCCCCGAGCGCGCGGAGGGGAGGGGACCCCTGTGCGCGCTGACTCGTGTTGCCGTTATCAGGTCAGGGACCAGATTTTCTCACTTGGGGTGCGCGCGAGCGCACCCGCGGGTGTAGGCCCCGAGGCTGCGGGAGGACGTACAGTCCTCGCGGAGGCTTGTTATGACGAACGCTCGCGCCGTTGTGCGCCTTTTAGGTTCCCTTAGGAAGGGCAGCGAGCTCGAACCCGACTTTACCGCGCAGGCCGAAGTCAAGCGCTCCTGTGAGCTTTAAAGCGGATTTGCCTGAGTGAGGTCCGAGCTCGCGTTCGGGGCGAGCTCGTTCGTCGGGCCAGCTTGTGGGCTAACCTCATATTCCAGAGACCCGTCCTCTATAGTCACCGGGGTCCCGTAGGATCCTCGGCGGCTCGTGCCTCCTCGCCGTGGAGGATGACCAGAGGGCGTTCGCGATCGCTGGCGACTCAAGCGCGACTTGGATGGAGCCCCCGAGTCCCCGGGGGACGTTCGGGGCGTTGGCCGTCGGCGCCGCTCCTCCGTTGCACTCCTTGCTCGGGGTGTCTCCCGGCGGCTGTCGAGCTCACGGGAGCCAGCCTTCGAACCGGGAGCTCGGTTTCGTCGTGAGCTCGTCGTTATGATGAGCGCGCTAGGGATATGGCCGTTGGCGATGAGCTCGCCGGACTTTTCGCCTGCAGTAAAAAGAGCCGTTGGGAAAAGTTACCGTTGGAAAGTTACCGTTAGGGCGACCGTTACTGCTCGCGCGGCGCTTCCCTTCCGTTTTGCCACGTGGCACGCACGCGGGGGTGCGGATAGGTTTAAGTGGAAGTGGTGGCCCCTTTTGGCCCGTTTTCCTCGGCGGATCCGTTTCGAGCTCATCCTATAAATAGGAGGCGAGGGATCAAGGTTACCCCTTCACTTCCCCTTTCGCCGCCTGAGTCCGTTGTTGCCTTTCCGCCCTAGATCTGCGCCCGCCGCCGCCGCCGTTGCAAGAGAGGGAGAGAGAGGAAAAGCTTCCTGCGGTTCCCCGAGCATCGCCGTCGGATCAGGAGGGGAGTCATGGGCTCGTGGTCGCCGTCCAGGGTCAGCGAGGACATGCTGCTGGAGCGCGTGACGATCGGTGGCCTTCCGCCGCTGACCGAGGCGCGGTAGTGGATCGTGCCACCACCGACGCATGCCTCCCACGATCCTCCGGGAGGCTACATCGTCTCCTTCGCCTCCTTCCACGACAGGGGGCTGGGTATCCTGGCGTCCGACTTCTTCCGGCCATTTGCCGCATCTTGGGGCGCCGAGCTCCAACACCTCAACCCCAACGGGATCCTCCACATCTCGGCCTTCACCGTCTTGTGCGAGGGATGGCTGGGGATCGCGCCCGACTGGGAGCTGTTCAAGCATTTCTTCCACGCGAAGGTCACGCACAGCTCCGACGGCTTGAAGGAGGCCGTCCCTATAGGCTGCATCGTGCTCCAGCCCCGCCCTGGCGTGAAGGAGAAGTATCCCACCTTCGTCTCTCGCTCATCGAACACCGGATGGAGGGACGAATGGTTTTACTTGAAGAACGACGAGGAGCATCCCCTTCCGCAGTTCACCGGCGGGGTCTTCCTCGACTCCAACAAGCTGTGGAGGTAGCTTCCCCATCCCAACCTGCTGCATCAGGTCAAGGAGGTCGCCCGAAAGGTGGAGCTCCTCAAGCGCGCCAACCTTACGGAGCCTCTCCTCTACGACTGGGCCCTGGGGCACGGGGTCGTCCCCTTGAGGCGGAGAGTTCTCCGCATCTGGGGGATGGTCGAGGAGAAGAAGCCCTTCGAGGGCACGGTGACCGCCACGCCGCTTCCGGCTAACGAAGTGGAGTACATCGTTCGCAGGGGGACCGGGAAGCCCTTCAAAATCCCGGCCGATCCCAACAACATACCGATGGCGTTGCCCGACGAGGGGACGCGGAGGCTGGTGAGTTCTTTTCCTTGTTTGTTCAATGATTGGGTCGACCTCATCGAGTATGAAGAATCAGTCTCCTTCGATTTCGCAGATTGGGTCGGTGTACCTTGAGCCCCACCTTCCGCCCGGCCGAGGCTGTCGCTTCCGGTCGCGCGTCCGTCGAGCGCGGCCGCGGCTGCCGTCGCCGTCGACGCCGAGTCATCGGAGGAGAGCGAGCCGCGGGGAGGTCGACGACGCGCCATCGGAGACCCAAGAGCTCGCGGGTCCGGCCGTCGAGGAGGAGCGCGCGCGACGTCGTCGTCTGGGTGGCCCCGACGACCTCGACGGTTCGCACGCGCGCGCAGTCGGCTCTCCTCCAGAGCCGTGCCCAAAGGAAGAGGGCGCTACCGGGCTCCGCGCAGGAGGATAAGAAGGACAAGAAGAGGCGCATAGCCATCGGGTAAGTGTTTGAGCTCGTCGCTCCTGCTGTCGCGTTCGTCGTCATCGAGCTTTTTCCTTTTTCTCGGCGCTAACCTTGGCCTTCTTTTTGTTGTCTTTGCAGGCAGAAAGTCAAGCCCTTGGGAGCCCCTAATCCCTTCAAGCGGCTCCGGGTGACTACGACGTTGAGCTCGGCGGTCGACCCTCCCCCACCCATCGTGCAAGCCCTTCGGGTGGTCGCTCCTCAGGCCCTTGGGGGAGGGAACGGAGCCGAGCCAGGGTCCGCGGGGAGCTCCGCGGCGTCGTCATCGAGCTCCGTTCCGGTGACTCAGGCGATGGCGTCGCTGATCAGCTCGTTGCCGCGGCTGGAGGACCTGGCGCCGAAAACTGCTCCCGTCGCGCAGGCGCGGGTGGAGCCGGAGGTGATCGTCCTCGGCTCCCCCGAGAAGGTGGAGGAGCGTGAAGATGCACCTCGGATCCGGGACGCTCTGTCCGCTCGCCGGGGAGAGATAAGGCAGAGGCGTCCGCAAGCGACGCGGATCGCCCTGACGAGGGCGAGTCCTCGCCTCTGGCCGCGAGGCGTGAAGAGGCGCCCGAAGATACGGGCGTGCGCGACGCGGTTGTTGATGAGCCCGCCATGGAGACCATGAGGGACGAGGAGGCGTCCGGAGATGCGAGCGCCCGCGACGCGATCGCGGATGAGTTCGTCGCGGAGACCGTGAGGCGTGAGGGGGCTCCCGGAGACACGGCGCGCACGCGGGCGTGGTCGCAGACGAGCTCGCCGTGGCGACCCTTGTGCCCACGGGGGTCCCCAGAGCGCCCCGCCCGAGACCGTCGCCCGCGGTGGTTAGTACTGAGCCCGCGGTCGTCGAGACGCCGGGGCGAGGCCGCCTCTTGGCGCGTGGGTGACGCTCCAAAAAACGCACCCGACCCGGATCCGCGTCGAACGTTGTCGGCCGGGGACGCCCGGAGAGCCCGTTGGAGGCCGGGCCGAGGGGCCGGCCGTGCGTCGTTTTCGTTTGTGGTCGGCCAAGACGACGTTGTCCGCGCCGGGTCGCCGCGAGGTGCCACCGCTTCCCACGGAGAGAGGGGTCCGGCGTGCCTCCACCACATCGTCGGGGTAAGAAATTCGCCCGTACTCACCCTCTGCCTGATTTTAAGCCTGCGGTATTAATTCGCTTTTCAGCAGGACTTGAGGGACGCGATAGTCGGCTTCAACCGCGTGGTGGAGGCCGGGACCGAGATCGAGGGTCTTCTGGGAAGGCTAGGCGTAGCCTGGTCCCACGCGAGCAGGGGGCTCGGCCAGGTGTCCGCCGCGCACCGTGAGCTCAGTGGCGTCGACGACGTTGCGAGAGCACATCCGCGAGGTTCGCGAGCATCTTCACGCCGAGGCTCGGGAGGAGGCCGCCGACGGAGTCCGTCAGGCGGAGGCGGCGGCGGTGAAGCGTGAGGAGGAGCTCATTGCTCGCAGCCGCGGCCCGGCGTGGGCTCATGCAGAAGGAGCTCGACGACCTCCGTCGAGCCCTGGAGGACAAGGAACTCGAGCGCTCGGCGCTCGAACGTCGGGCCCTGACGCTGGAGAGGGAGCGTGATGCCAAGGGGAAGGCGCTTCAGGACCGTGAGGCCGAGTTGGAAGGTGAGTGACTCCTCCTCGAGCTCGCTGTCCTTTCTCCTTTGTCTTTGAGTTCCTAGGCTGATAGGTGGGTACCTTAGTTTACGACCACGAGGCCGCCGACGGGTTGATTCTGTTTGACGCTTCAGAGGCCGAGAGAATCCGGCTCGATGCCGAGAATCTTTCTCTGTGGGAGGAGCGGGAAGAGCTTTATTAGGCGTTGGCATGTAAGGCGCTTCTCTTTTCCCTAGACTCTGAATCTCATAATTTTGATCTGTTTGTCTCTCTGCAGCTGAGAAGAAGAAGTCGTCGGGGCTGGCCCGGGAGCTCGAGGCGAAAGACGGCTCTTTAGCCGCCGCGGAGTGAGTCTTCGAAGCATACCCAGCTCACGCTTGACCAGAAGGAGAAGGATCTCCAGCAGCGGACACGTGAGCTCGTGGCTGTGCAGAACGGTCTTCAGAAGGCGGCCGAGGAACTCCGGTCCAAGGAAGCTGAGGCCTCGGGTCTCCTGGAGCGAGCGACGAAAGCCGAGACCGTCGGCGCAGAAGGCGGAGCGCGAGCACACCAACCTCGTACTCGATGTCGAGGGCGTTTGCGAGGCCCTTGGAGTTGAGGAGGTGGAAGGACCGGCACACCGGGTGCTTCACGCCCCGGCCGTGGTGAGGGACAATGCCCGCCGTGCTGTCCATAAGGCGCTGGCCGTGGTCCTCGCCCACTACCCCGAGCTCCAGGCCTCGACGAAGATAATGGGCAAGGGCTGGCCCGAGCCGGCTGAGGGCATCGAGCTGGACGACATTGTCGCCACCACGGAGGCGGACTCGATGAAGCTGGCGAGGAAGCTTTTCCGGCTTGCCGTCGAAGAGCTCGAAGTGTTCGAGCCTACCGCTGGTGAGGAGGAGGTAGAAACGGACTCGTCCGGCGATGAGGAGTAGGCTGCAAAGTTAGGTAGCTCGAGGCGCTGCCTCTTTTGTTATAAACCCAAGTCCCCAAGCTTGGGGCAAGATGTAAATATAACAAGTTATTTTCTGTTATGGATCACCCATTTTATCTTCCCTGTGATTGTGCTTCCGACTAGCTCGTAGTTTTCTGAGTTTGCATCTTATCGATTGAGGCAACGGACCCTTTTCTCGTTGGCCGCGGGGGCGCTAGAGCTCATTGGGCAAGCGCGTTGGACCTCGCCGAAGATGTTGCTCAGGACCCTTTAGCTTGCCGGACTCAACGCTTACTGGAAAGATAGGTAATGAGTGCGAGGTTGAGCTGGTCGAGCTCTTCCTCGAGTGTTCGTGTTTTTTGCGAAAAAAGAGTTCGTAAAAAAGGCGGGGTGTGCGCCCCATCCCCTGTAGCCCCCGAGCAAGGGCGGGCCTTGCTGGAGGTAAAGGGCAGCCATTGCTTAACAGCCGTGCGAAAAAGAGATCGAATGCTTGCACAACTTTTGCATCGAGGTGTGTCATTATTATTCGAGTTCGTACAAAAGTGACATTACAAAATGCATCTAAGGGTAGAAGCGACGTAGCTGTTTGATGTTCCAAGAGTTGGCGAGCTCGCGACCGCGGGAGTCCTGGATCTTGTATGAGCCTGGGCGGAGGACTCGGGCGATGGTGAACGGTCCTTCCCAGGGCGCAGAGAGCTTGTGTTTCTCCTTCGTGCTCTGTACTCGTCACAGGACTTGGTCGCCGACTTCGAAGGCCCGCCCTCGGACGTGGCGGTCGTGGTAGCGGCGCATCGATTGCTGGTATTTGGCTGAATGCGCGACGGCGACCTCACGGGCCTCTTCGAGCTGGTCCGCGGGCGTCTTCGGTGAGGTGAGGTTCTTGCGGCGTCGTTATACGCTGAACTCGCGGCGCGCCGTAGTCGAGGTCGGTGGGGAGCACGGCCGGAACCGAAGACGAGGAAGAAAGGCGTGCGCCCGTTGCTCTGCTCGGAGTGGTCCTGAGGCTCCATATGACCGCGGGGAGCTCGGCGAGCCATCTTCCTCCAAACTTCTCCAGCTTCTTGAAGATCCTCGGCTTTAATCCCTGCAAAATCAAGCCGTTGGCGCGTTCGACCTGCCCGTTTGTCCTCGGGTGGCTAACGGAGGCCCAGTCTACGCGAACGTTGTAGTCGTCGCACCAGTCGAGGAAGATCTGCCTGGTGAAGTTCGGTACGCCGAAGCGGTGGATGATGCCGTCGAAGAACTTGACCGTCTCCTGTGATCTCGTGCGCGAGATGGGCATCACCTCAATCCACTTGGTGAACTTGTCAATGGCGACGAGGAGGTGAGTGAAGCCCCGGGCGACCTTGTGAAGGGACCGACCATGTCGAGTCCCTGCACCCATGAAGGGCCAAGTGATGGGGATCGTTTGGAGGGGCTCGCGCCGGGAGGTGCGTTTGCTTGGCGAAGAACTGGCATCCCTCGCAGCGGCGTACGATCTGATTGGCGTCGGTGACGGCGGTCGGCCAATAGAAGCCTTGGCGGAACGCCTTGCCCACCAGAGCTCATGGAGCCGCGTGATGTCCACATTCGCCGGCGTTGATCTCTCTGATGAGCTCGTGCCCCTCCTCAAAGGTGATGCAGCGTTGGAGCACCCCAGACGCGCCCCTCCTGTAGAGCTCGCACTCGATAACGACGTAGGACTTGGCTCGATGGGCGATGCGCCTAGCTTCTTCCTTCTCCGCAGGGAGTTTGCCGTCCTGTAGCCATGCTAGGATGGGGAGCCGCCAGTCGGGTCTCGGGGCTTCTGGCTCCGAGGTTGCGAGGACCTCGGATCCGACGAGGTTGACCTCCGCGTCGACCTCCATCGGCGAGCTCGAGCTCGAGAGGTCCTCGGCCTTGGTGGGAGAAGGGACAAACGGAGTCCTCGACGGGTCCGTGCGTGGGTTCGAGCCTTCCCCCTCGAGCCGGATGGAGGGTATGTCTTGGTCATGCGCAAAGACGCCGGGCGGGACTTGTAGTTGATCAGAGGCGAGCTTGGCGAGGACGTCGGCGTCGCCGTTTGTACCGACGACGGATGTGCTTGAACTCTAGCCCATCGAAGCGTTCTTCGAGCTCGCGCACCTTCGCGGAGTGCGCAATCATCCCGGGTGACGCGGTCGGCTTCCTTCGTGGCTTGGTCGGCCCACGAGCTTGGAATCCCCTCGATCTCGAGGTGCTTGATGCCGAGCTCGACGGCGATGCGCATGTCGTTCACCAAAGCCGTACTCAAGAACGTTGTTGGAGGCGGTGAAGTGAAGGCGGATCGAGTACCTCATGCGCACGCGTTTGGCGGTGATACGAAGACCGGACCCGCTCCGCGCCGTACTTCTTCACCGAGCCGTCAAAGTAGAGCGCCCGAAGACTTTCGGCGTCGTCGGTCTTGGCGGTACTGGTCTCCGTCCACTCGGCCATGAAGTCAGGGAGGACCTGGGACTTGATGGCGTCCCTTGGGGCATATGAGATGTCCGATCCCATGAGCTCAATTCCCCACTTGGCGATGCGTCCTGTGGCCTCGGGGCTGCGGATGATCTCGCCGAGCGGGAATTTGGAGACGACGGTGATCGGGTGAGCGTCGAAGTAGTGTCGTAGCTTGCGGCGCGTGATGAGGAGCGCGTAGGCGAGCTTCTGGAGCTGAGGGTAGCGGGTCTTTGTGTCGGAGAGGACCTCGCTGACGAAGTAGACCGGCCGCTGCACTCGGAGCGCGTGGCCTTCCTCCTCCCTTTCCACCACAAGCACCGTGCTTACCACCTGCGAGGTGGCCGAGATGTCTGGAAGATCGGTTCATCCGGCAGGCGGAGTGAGTATGGGCGGGTTCGTCAAGAGCTCTTTCAGGGAATCGAGTGCGGACTGGGCCTCGCTGGTCCAGGCGAAGCGCTCTGACTTCTTTAGGAGCTTGTATAGCGGGAGGCTTCGCTCGCCTAGCCGAGCGATGAACCTGCTAAGGGCGGCCAAGCAACCTGTAAGCCGCTGCACGCTCTTGACGTTCTTGATAGGGCCCATGTTGCGGATGGCCTCGATCTTCTCGGGGAAGCCAAGGAGCTTTCCCCGGGGAACTCCGAACACGCATTTCTCGGGATTGAGCTTTACCCCGAACTCTCGAAGCTTGTTGAAGACTTCCTTGAGGTCGGGGATGAGCTCTCCCGTGCGTTTCGTCTTGACTACGATGTCATCGTCGTATGCCTCCATGCGCTTCCCGAGAAGCTCTTTGAAGACTTTCTTTATGCACCTCGAAGGTGGCGCCGGCATTCTTTAGCCCGAAGGCATGGTTACGTAGCGTAACGCGCCAAAGGGAGTGATGAAGGAGGTGGCGAGCTGATCGAGCTCGTTCATCGCGATTTGATGATAGCCGGGTATGCGTCGAAAAGCGGGCGTCTCGCACCGGAGGTGGAGTCAACGATTTGGTCGATCTTGGCGGCAAAGGAAACGGATCCTTTGGGCATGCCTTGTTGAGACTCGTATAATCAACACACATTCTCCATTTCCCATTCTTCTTCTTAACTAGTACAGGGTTGGCTATCCACTCGGGATGATACACCTCCTTAATGAAGCCCGCCGCTAAGAGCTTATCTGTTTCCTCGGCGATTACCTGCCGCCTGCCGTCGTCGAAACGTCGGAGCCGCTGCTTCACCGGCCGAGAGCCGGGCTTGATGTTTAAGGAGTGCTCGGCGACTTCCCTCGGTATGCCGGGCATGTCGAGGGTCTCCACGGCGAATACGTCGAGGTTCGCGTGGAGGAAGTCGACGAGCTCGCTTTCCTATTTAGGAGAGAGCTCGGCACCGATGCGAACGGTGCGCCCCTCCTCGTCGACCTTCACCGCCTTAGCGTCCTCGTCCGGCTCGAAGGATCCCGCCGCCTTCTCGAGCTCGACGGAGGAGCTTGCCACCTTGCTGGACGTGCTCACGGCCATCTTCAGCTCGGCGGAGTCCTCTGCGCGCACCCACGCGAGCATCTCGGGGATGAGCTTCTCCGACTCGATGAGGGCGTCGGCATACTGCACGGCCTCATTGTCGCAGTTGAAGGCGCGCTCGAAGGTTGAGTTGACGGTGATCACGCCCTTCGGCCCGGGGATCTTGAGCTTGAGGTACGTGTAGTTGGGGACGGCCATGAACTTCGGCGCACGCACGCCGCCCGACGGGGCATGGTAAGCGCTCTTGTACGGGAGCACCTCGAAGGTGAGCACTTCCTGGCGGAAGTTGCTCGGGTCGCCGAAGGTGACGGGGAGGTCGATCCGGCCGAGCGGAAACGCCTGCTTCCCCGGCACTACCCCGTGGATGGGGTCCGTGGAGGGTCGGAGTTGAGCTCGCGTGATGCCGAGAGCCTCCATGGTGTCGACGTTGAGGATGTTGAGGCCGCTTCCACCGTCCATCAGCACCTTGTCAAGGCGCTTGGTGCCGACTATGGGATCGACGACGAGAGGGAACCTTCCCGGATGTGGGACGTGTACGGGATGGTCCTTCTTGTCGAAGGTGATCGGGGCCTCGGACCACTTGAGGTAGGAGGGCGCTGCGGGCTCGGTGAAGAGGACTTCGCGCTGTAGGAGCTTCTGGCGGCGCTTGGACTCATACGCTGGTGGGCCGCCGAAGACGACATTGACGGCGCCGTCCTCGAAGAAGACGTCCCTGTCACTCGCCTGGCCGTCAAACTCGCCCCCGTGGTGCTCGTCGCCCGCACCCTCTCCTTCCCCTGCGCCCGCTACGAACTTCCGCAGGAGCCTGCAGTCCCTGAACTTGTGCTTGACCGGGCCCTCGTGGTTGGGGCAGGGCAGGTCGAGCTTCTTCTCGAAGAAGTCCTTGGGAGCACCGGGCTTCGCGGCCTTGGCGCCTGGCTTCTTCTTTTTGGCGACTGCGACGAAGTCGTCCTCGCCGCGCCGGCGCTTGTTCTTGTTCTTCTTCTTGGGCCGCGAGCTTGAGCCTTCGCCGGCCTCATCGGTGGCCTTCTCCTTGCCCTTGCCCGTGGTGCCGTGGAGGACTGCGGAGATAGCCTCCTCGCCCCCGGCGTGGTTCGTGGCGAGGTCGAGGAGGTCCTTCACCGTCTTGGGCTTGCGAGTGCCGAGCTCACGGATGAGCGTCTCGCAGGTCGTGCCGAAGGTGAAGGCGGTGATGATCTCCGCATCGGTGGCGTCGGTGAGCTCGTTGCAGAGCTTGGAGCGCCGGATGTAGTCGCGCGGGCTCTCGTTCCTCCGCGCTGCGGCTGCGGAGGTCCCACGTGTTGCTCGGGCGCGAGTAGGTCCCCTGAAAGTTACCAACGAAGACATCGCGGAGGTCGCGCCAGCTGTCGATCATACCTGCGGGCAAGTGCTCGAGCCAGGAGCGAGCCATGTCGGCGAGGTAGAGGGGGAGGTTGCGGATGATGAAGAGCTCGTCGTCGGCTCCCCGCCCGACACGCGAGGCGGTAGTCTTCGAGCCGCACGCCGGGGTCCATCTCTCCGTTGTACTTTTGGACGGGAGGTCGGGGCTCGGGCGGCGAGGGAACGGCGCGTCGTGAACCCGGGCGCCAAACACCCGGGCCTCCTCCCGTCCCGGGTGGAGCTCCGCCCTCGCGCTCCGCCTCGAGGCTCGAGCACCACGTGGTGAGGGGGGCGCGCTCGCCGCCTCCCGACCTCGGGGTCGGACTACGGCTGCGGTCCTCCTCGTCGTAGCGGCCGCCCCTCCCTCTTGTTGTAGGACTGGCCGGGCGGTCGTCGTCGTCTGTCGTCGCGACGATCGCGGGGCCCGATGTTTGGGCACTTCCTTCACGCCTCCGCACGTCGTCGCGTCGAGGGTGTCCCGGGCGTCGCGGTTCTCTCCCACCCGTCGGCGTGCGTGGACACGTGGAGACTCTCCTCGGTTCGGCCTGCGGTTGGAGGAGGCCTCGTGCTCTTCGGGGAGGCGTGCGTGCGACTCCGAGCTCTCCACTGCTGCCCGCGGCCCTCTTGATGAGGGAGCGCAGCCGGCGGTGGAGCCTTCGGGCTTCCCGGTGCCTCGGGCTCGGGAAGCTCGTGAAGGAGCTTCGGTGGCGCTGCGAGGTTCTGCGTCGCTCGTCCGAAGGCGGCGGAAGGTCGTCGGCCTCATCGATGCGGCGTCGCGCCTCCCGTCCTCGAGCCCGGACTCGTCGTCGGCCTCCCACCTCCTCCGGGAGGGTGTGGCGTTCTGCGCGATCTCACGCTCGGCCTCTTCGAGCTCGTTGAGGCACTCGTGCACCCGCTTGGGAGGGCGCCGTTGAGCGAGCCATCGAGCCTCGACCCCCGAGTGTGCCGGGGTGTCTTTGGGAGGACTCGTCCTCGCTGTGGTAGCTAGCGCCACAGCGCCATCCGGCGTTTGGCACATGTAGCACTCGCGTGTGGGGTCGACCCCTGCGAGGCTCAAAGCTGCCGGCCGCGCGGTCTCGAGACCGGCCGCTCAAGCTCGGTGCCGCGCCTCCCGGGCAGGAAGAGCTGTCCCCGGCGGTACATCTCGTCGAGGCCGCGAGGAACTCGTCGGGGAGAGCGGCTCCCCGTCCGGCGTGCTGCGGGACGACGTTGGCGGTAGAGAAGGTGACGTTGCGGAAGAGCTCCTGAGTCGGCTCGGGGCTGAGGATGTGCGGAAGCAGTCCGTGTTGACACATATTAACGTATATTTTTAATTGTCAACTAAACATGGAAAAGGACTAAAATATAATTAGATAACCTTATTAGGGGTTTATACTAACGATTTCCATGAGTTTTGGTGAAGTTGTGATTTGCAGGGACTTAACAGAAAAACAGCAGAAATGACGTGGCATATGACATGTAATAAACGCAACGCAATCCAACTCCGAAACAAGTCCGAAAGGCTACGGATTATTCCCGACACGAACAAAACTCGGAACCAAGAAATACATCATCTAGAAGACTCCAGAAGCCACGACACACGACGCGGGCCAGAGGGGAGATCCCCCTGGGCCGATCGGCCCAAATATCAGGCCGATCGGCCCTGTCAGGGCGCCGTCCCAGCCCAGCTTCTGGAACGTTCCTCCACCGCCTCCAATACTCGATCTAAACCGGTTGATTTACGTCGGTTTGATCCAAGGGCGACTGTAGAAGTACGGGATTGATTCAAGGATTAATACCACATCGTCTGTTGAAGTTGAAGAGACAGAGGAAGACCGATATATAAAGACCCCCTGCACCCCTCAAGCCAAAAGGAGATTCTAAGTTTGATCTAAGGCTTCACGTTCATTAAGAAGTAGATCAAGTAGATCCATCTCAGTTCAATCCTCAATTCAATCAGATCATCAACGACGATACAAGAGATAGAAGCTCTAGATTAGAATTAGATTGAGAGTAGTTTTATAAGTTGAGAGAATTATTGAGTGGTTGAAGCGGAGTAGAAGGAAGGCCCGGAGTCGTCGGGCGCCTCCATCTTCTTCCTCTTCAGGAGTTGGCGCCTCCATTGGAGCACGACTACGAGATCTTGTGGATTGTTCGAATTCCATTGAAGTAAGTGATATTGTCTTTATTATTCTTGAGGTTCGTATTTCTTTGATAAGATTACTTTGATTCCTGTCGCTCTTGAATTAAAGTTGTTAGATTAATGTAAGCGCGGTGCTTAGATTGACTAGCTCATTACGAATACCTTCTATAGGGCGGGGTGAAGACACTTGTTAAGGCCGATCGTAGTGGTGACAAACACTATTGAGTCCTTTGTTACGCCTGCCCCCGTTTATAGAAATCGTAGGAGACCCTGCATTGTTAGCGTAGAACCCCTTTATTAAGAGTTTCTTCATGACAATCCCTCTTGAGAATAATATTGCAAATGATTTACTTGAAGTGAGAACAAGACCTTCTTACTAGAACTCCTTATCTTTATTATCAATCTAGTTTAATTAAACCACGTAGAGATCAGTAGTAAATCTCAAGAACCTTTCTCTACGTTCTCCCTGTGGATTCGATATTTAAAACCCATTACCCCGGGTGAAGTGCTCACCGGTATCCGTGCGCTTGCGGATTATCAATCATAATATTCCTGTAGGCTTAACAAATACCAACAAGCATTTCTGGCGCCGTTGCCGGGGAGAACGGTTTAGAGATTTCTTGAGTATACATTTATCTTTTCTTTTTAGTTTAAATTCTTATCTTTTCTTTATCATGGATACTACATCCATTAAAGATTTTTCGGCACCTACGGAGCTTAGCCTTAGGCCTATACCATCATCCAAACCAATTCTATCCGAAGCCTATGAGCTACGCCCGCAGTTAATAGAGATGGTCCAAACCAACACTTTCTTAGGAATAGAAGACGAAGACCCTTATTATCATCTCCAACAATTTGAGCAAACATGTGACTGCCTTCATTTAGAGGGTATGTCTGACGAGACTATCCGTTGGAAGCTCTTTCCATTCACACTGAAAGGAAAAGCTCGCCAATGGTATGACAGAACCAAGGAGAAGAAGAAAGGTGAATGGGGAACACTCCGTGCAGATTTCTGCCTGGATTTCTACCCCGTTTCTAAAGTAGTCAGCCTTAGAACCCAGATCATATCTTTCAAACAAGAAGATAGTGAGACATTGAGTTCATCCTGGGAACGTTTTGAACTTCTTTGCAATTCCGGACCAAATCTAGGCCTTCAAGACCACATTTTACTTCAACATTTTTATATTGGTCTTAATAAAGAATCTAGAGCCTATTTAAATACCTCTTCGCATGGATCTTTCATCCATCTCACATCTAGTGAAGCTAGAACCATCTTAGACAATATTCTAGCCAGCACCAATGATGATCCAGTAGAAGAGAAATCTTTAGAAGAAGAGATTCCAGAAATAGCTACACCCGAACTTATACCAGAATCATCCCAACCTGTAGCTATAGAAACATCAAAGGAAAAGCATTCTTTTCCTGATTTTATGAATGATATCGAGGATGATTTATTTTTCGACTTTGGAAACACCTCGAATTATCACCAAGAGAAGAAACCTCGAAAACGCAAATTCTCTTCACAAGAAGAAATTGATCGCGTTGAGCAATACTTCTCAAGACAACACACTAGGGAGCTTGCATCTATCATGAGTGCAGAATGGTTAGAAGAATCAGAACTTTCTTCTGATGTAATCCGTTTAGAATCACCTTCTATACCTATTCAATGCATAATTAATGCAATCACTTATGATGCACTTTATAACCCAGTTATAGGAGTTAATATAATGGCTTTATCCTTTTTCAAGCAATTTAGCAAAAATATGCCATTATCTCCTACTACTAAGTTATTAAAGCACTCCTCTGGGCAAATTGTCCAAAGTTCAGGAATTCTATACGCTCTACCTATTCAGGTAAACGACATGTTAATAAACCTGAGCTTTTACATCTTTGATATTAGGGAGTTTGACCTCTTAATAGGCCATCCTTTAGAAAGACTCCTTAAAGAAGGACACACGGGAAAACTAGACATTCGTCTAGGTAAAGATAAATTTCCCTTACACTTCGCACATTCAATTCATACTGAGACCGAACCCAGTCCAGAACCAGACCCAATGGAAGAGGTGAAAGAAGCATCTATAGAACATTTCGTAGAATCCAATCAAGAAGATGTAACTGAATTCTTCATCGAGGAAGAAGAAGAAAATCCAACTGAATCCGAACCTCTCGATGAATTCGAGGAAACCTCGAGACCTCCCATTGAACTAAAACCTTTACCACCTGGTCTTAGGTATGCCTTTTTGCATAATGATCCTGAATCCCCTGTGATCATTAATGATAAACTCACTCAGGAAGAGACTTACAGGTTAATTACTGTCTTAGAACAACACCGTGCAGCCTTTGGCTACTCACTCCATGATCTAAAAGGCATCAGTCCTGCCCTTTGCACACATCGTATACCTACAGATCCTGATGTTCCACCATCTATAGAGCCTCAACGAAGACTTAATAATGCGATGAAAGATGTAGTAAAAAAAGAAGTTCTAAAACTTCTGCACGCCGGGATTATATATCCTGTGCCACATAGTGAGTGGGTAAGCCCTGTGCAAGTTGTGCCTAAAAAGGGAGGCATGACAAGTAGTTAAAAAAAATGATAAGAACGAATTAATTCCTCAAAGAACTGCCTTTGGATGGCGTATGTGCATAGACTATAGAAAATTAAATAAAGCCACAAAGAAAGATCACTTTCCACTGCCTTTCATTGATGAAATGTTAGAACGGTTGGCAAACCACTCTTTCTTTTGTTTTCTCGATGGATATTCGGGGTATCACCAAATCCCAATCCATCCCAGTGATCAAAGCAAAACCACTTTTACATGTCCATATGGAACTTATGCTTATCGTAGAATGTCTTTTGGATTATGTAATGCTCCAGCTTCTTTTCAAAGATGCATGATGTCTATATTTTCTGATATGATTGAAGAGATAATGGAAGTTTTTATGGATGATTTTTCTGTTTATGGAAAAACTTTTGATGATTGTCTAGAAAACTTAGATAAGGTTTTGCAAAGATGTGAAGAAAAGCACTTAGTCCTTAATTGGGAAAAATGTCATTTTATGGTTAGAGAAGGAATAGTGCTAGGACATCTAGTTTTTGAAAGAGGAATAGAGGTAGACCGAGCTAAAATAGAAGTGATTGAACAACTACCTCCACCTGTTAATGTTAAAGGAATAAGAAGTTTTCTTGGCCATCTTTGGTTTTTATAGGAGGTTCATAAAGAATTTTTCTCATATTGCTAGACCTCTCACAAACTTGTTAGCTAAGGATGTTCCTTTTGAATTTGATGATGCTTGTCTTAAATCGTTTGAAACTCTTAAAAATGCTCTTATTTTCGCACCCATTATTCAACCCCCCGATTGGTCTTTACCTTTTGAAATCATGTGTGATGCAAGTGATTATGCAAGTGGGGGGCTGTTTTGGGACGTAATAGACAAAAGACAAGAAACATCATGCTATTGCATATGCTAGTAAAACTTTAACTGACCTCAACTTAATTATGCCACAACCGAAAAAAGAGTTACTAGCTGTTGTTTATGCTATCGACAAGTTTAGATCTTACTTGGTAGGAGCAAAAGTTATTGTTTACACCGATCATGCCGCTCTTAAATATTTGCTCACTAAGAAAGATGCTAAACCAAGATTAATACGATGGATTTTACTGCTCCAAGAGTTTGATTTAGAAATTAGAGATAAGAAAGGAGTAGAAAATTCTGTTGCCGATCATTTGTCTAGAATGCATTTTGAGAAACAATATGAGTTACCCATTAATGACTCCTTGAGGGACGACATGCTCTATCGGATCTCCCGATCCGACCCCCCGGTATGCGATATTGTTAATTTTATGGTTGTAGGATACGCACGCCCGTGGGCCGATAAGAAAAAGCTTATTTATGAGAGTCGCCATCACCTATGGGATGAGCCATACCTCTTCCGAGTATGCGCCGACGGCTTACTCGGGAGGTGTGTGCCTACTGAAGAAGGACTACAAATTATTGAGAAATGTCACTCAAAGACCATATGGAGGTCATTATGGAGCATTCCGTACACACGCAAAGATCCGCAAAGCGGATTTTTTCGCCAACCATGTATCAAGACACAAAAGACTTCGTAAGGAGGTGTAACGCCCGCCGAGACATGGCAATATCAATTCAAGAGATGCCATGCCACCGACGACCAATCTTCAAATCGAGCTCTTTGATATGGGGGAATTGACTACATGGGACCATTCCCAAAATCCCGACACTATGAGTACATCTTGGTGGCAGTTGACTATGTTTCTAAATGGGTTGAGGCCATGCCATGCAAGACCGCTGATCACAAGAGCTCAATCAAGATGTTCGAGGAAATAATATTTCCAAGATTCGGTACACCAAGGCTAGTGATAAGTGACGGAGGGTCTCACTTCATCGACAAGAACTTCGAGAAGTACCTCTCAAATCATGGGATCCAACACAACGCCGCTACACCTTATCACCCGCAGACAAGTGGTCAAGCGTAAAACATCAAACAAGCAAATCAAGAACATCCTACGTAAGACGGTTGACCAAATGGGAACTAAATGGAAGGACAAGCTACCCCAAGCTCTTTGGGCTTATCGGACACCTTACAAGACTCCCATTGGAATGTCTCCCTACCCGCTTGGTTTACGGAAGACATGTCACTTGCCCGTTGAGCTAGAATTCAAAGCTCACCGGGCAATCAAAAGGTGGAATATGGACCTTGATGAGGCCGAACAAAACGAAGAATGCAACTATATCGAGCTAGAAGAATGGCGAGAGAAGGCGCACCACGGTGCCAAGATCTACAAAGAAAGAACCAAAAGATGGCACGACAAAAGAATCAAGAAGAAGGAATTCCACCCAAAGCGATCGGGTATTACTTTTTAATTCCGTGGTACGACTTTTGGGACATGGAAAACTACGAAGCAAATGGGAAGGACCGCACAAGGTGGTGAGTTCATCATCACACGGAGTTGTCACTCTTCAAGACAACGAAGGTACGCTGTTTAAGGTAAATGGTCATCGCTTAAAAATATTTTTAGAGCCCAATAAAGATTTAGAAGAATTAGATGTTATCGAGTTCTTCGAATTACCCAAAAATATTAATTTTCGCGAATAATGGGCCGTCATCGGTTTTTCGGGAGAAAGGAGAGTTTGAGAACCACACGACAAAAACGCACCGCAGACGCCACCCGCCAGCCGATCGCCCAAATAACAGGCCGATCGGCCCAAGAGCCTCCGCCCGCGACCCGCTTTCGCCCCCCACACGGTCTCTTGCACGAATAATTGCGGAAAAAATTACTTTCCGGATTTGTTTTAGTACCACAACCCCAATTCTCTCGCTCCCGAAAATTCCTGACTCGTATAAAATCGAGGGTAGACAAGTCTCTTTTCTCATCTCATCTCGAGCTATCAGCAATGGCTGAAAAACAGCTTGTTCTCTTTAATGAAAAGATTAAACAACTTGTCCCTTCTCTCAAGCAACCGGCCGATCGCCGTAATACCACCCGATCGTACCCCAATTCCTTTCGCTCCACCTCGCCGTCCTCACACTCCACCGCCACCACAAGGAAGCAAGCAAGTCATGTACGCTCACCGCACGATCGCCGCCGTGAAGCCGCACCGAAGAAGCCGATCCATGTTCCTAGCTACATGGAGGTTGAAGAACCGAAGAAGGGCGAGCGTCTCACACGTGTTCGCATGGATGCCTACGGCAACACGAGGGAGCACAAGTACACTACAGCACCTCCATGCCGCACTACTATCAATGGAGTCCGTGCTAAGGAATCGCAGATCAAAAGGATTCCCGTCGAATCGAGGCCGGCGCAGATACCACGTAAGAAGACTAGAAAGACTAATGCCGAACTCGCACTAGAAGTAGAAGCCCTTCAAGAAACTTGCAAGGAGATCCGCAGCGTCAATAGCGCCCTCACTAAGTCTATCCTCCATCTTTTTAGAGAATGAGGGAAAGAAGAAACGTAAAAATCGGGAAGAGGATGCTAGTCGCAAGTGTGAAAAAGTGCAAAGGCCCTATGTAAGCATCACAGTTAGAGAGCACATGAGTCTTAGCGTTTGAGTCTTAAAGTTTAATTAAGGTCGTTTAGTTTGGTTTAGTTAAATATTAGTTTGCTTTAAAATTTTAGTAAGTTTGGAATTATGTAATAAAGTGCTCTCTCTTATCAATGGAATAATCCACAAGATGAGTCAATTATTTTTCTCTATATTTTTCTCGATATGTTTTCTTGTCTCCACCATGCTTTATATGCAAGATAATAAAGATCAAGTGTGGGGGGAGATCAACACCGACCAAACGGAGTAATTCGCGACGAAAACCAGAAAATCGGAATCAAGACGGAACCATCGACTCACACGACGGACCACGGCCCAACACGACCCTCTTTGGACCGATCGGCCCAAATATCAGGCCGATCGCCCTGGCCAGCCCCACTCAGTTCGCTTTCGTCCATCGCTCGGTTTGTTTCCTCGAACTTCTAAATTTTTGCAATTTATCTTCCATTCGAATTAAAATGCGTCTTTTTCGTTATGGTATGAAAAAGGTGTCATGAATAAAAGTTTTGCATGAATAAATTCCTACTTTTACCTATCACTTTCGGGATGTTTTAATCGCTTAAATTATGAGAAAGAATAAAGTTAGAATAATGATCCTTCTTCCTTTTATCTTGTCTTTTGGAGAGTTATTTCAAAATATTCAAAATCATTAGTTATGCTTCTCCTTTGTGATTAAATGAATCATCCCGGTAGAGCCATAGCAATCATTAAGATTTATCTAATTAATTGTTACTTTCTTGTGTTAAGTTTTGTCAAAACCACGATCCATGTTGAAATTTGTCTAAAGTCTAAGATCAAGATCACGCATAACGCTTTCACTAAAGTATCCATGCTCTAAAAAGTTTTAAATCTCTATCTCCCATAAAATTAAAATTGTTGAAAAAGGTACAGCTATGAAAAAGCCAAAATGTTCAAAATTCTAAGAGTGGAGAGAAAAGTGAGAGAGAGGAGAAAATGAGCAAGTGTTCTACGGGTCGAAGACCCCCTCTCTAAACAAAGAAAAAGGCAAAAATAAAGAGAAGAATAATGGACAAGTGTCCGAGGGTGAGTAGGGCCCACTTCTCTAAGAGAGTAAAATGGACATGTGTCCGAGGGTGAGTAGAACCCAACTCTCCACTAAATAGTTGGTTACCTCGCTTGAAAAAAAAAAAAATAATAATAATAATAATAATAAAAATTCCAAAAAGGGAGGTAGAAGATTTTCAACTAGAGAGAACAAAGTGGTAATGATAATCTTGATTCACATGCACATCTTGATCTATGACTTATGACATTTATCTCTATGGATCTACTTTTGACTCTAAGAATAAATACAAGGTAAGCATGATACATGTTCTTGAGCTCTACAAATGATAAATGAACTGTGAGAAAATAATATACTTTGAGAGACTTGAGAGTGTCACAAAGGAGTAGGTACAACTATGCTTTCTTTTCAAAACTTATGCAGAACCTCTCCAATAGACTTGATTCAAGGATAAAGGTGATTTGTTTATAACTAATGCTCAATATCCCAAAGTGTAGGTATGACCATAATCATGATCCATGCTTAGACCATCCTTTTATCGAGGACGAGTAAAAGCCTAAGTGGGGGGGAGTTTGTTGACACATATTAACGTATATTTTTAATTGTCAACTAAACATGGAAAAGGACTAAAATATAATTAGATAACCTTATTAGGGGTTTATACTAACGATTTCCATGAGTTTTGGTGAAGTTGTGATTTGCAGGGACTTAATGTAAAAAAAAGCCAGAAATGACGTGGCATATGACATGTAATAAACGCACGCAATCCAACTCGAAACAAGTCCGAAAGGCTACGGATTATTCCCCGACACGAACAAAACTCGGAACCAAGAAATACATCATCTAGAAGACTCCAGAAGCCACGACACACGACGCGGGCCAGAGGGGAGATCCCCCTGGGCCGATCGGCCCAAATATCAGGCCGATCGGCCCTGTCAGGGCGCCGTCCCAGCCCAGCTTCTGGAACGTTCCTCCACCGCCTCCAATACTCGATCTAAACCGGTTGATTTACGTCGGTTTGATCCAAGGGCGACTGTAGAAGTACGGGATTGATTCAAGGATTAATACCACATCGTCTGTTGAAGTTGAAGAGACAGAGGAAGACCGATATATAAAGACCCCCAGACCCCTCAAGCCAAAGCAGATTCTAAGTTTGATCTAAGGCTTCACGTTCATTAAGAAGTAGATCAAGTAGATCCATCTCAGTTCAATCCTCAATTCAATCAGATCATCAACGACGATACAAGAGATAGAAGCTCTAGATTAGAATTAGATTGAGAGTAGTTTTATAAGTTGAGAGAATTATTGAGTGGTTGAAGCGGAGTAGAAGGAAGGCCCTGAGTCGTCGGCGCCTCCTCCATCTTCTTCCTCTTCAGAGTTGGCGCCTCCATTGGAGCACGACCACGAGATCTTGTGGATTGTTCGAATTCCATTGAAGTAAGTGATATTGTCTTTATTATTCTTGAGGTTCGTATTTCTTTGATAAGATTACTTTGATTCCTGTCGCTCTTGAATTAAAGTTGTTAGATTAATGTAAGCGCGGTGCTTAGATTGACTAGCTCATTACTTAATACCTTCTATAGGCCGGGGTGAAGACACTTGTTAAGGCCGATCGTAGTGGTGACAAAGACTATTGAGTCCTTTGTTACGCCTGCCCCGTTTATAGAAATCGTAGGAGACCCTGCATTGTTAGCGTAGAACCCCTTTATTAAGAGTTTCTTCATGACAATCCCTCTTGAGAATAATATTGCAAATGATTTACTTGAAGTGAGAACAAGACCTTCTTACTAGAACTCCTTATCTTTATTATCAATCTAGTTTAATTAAACCACGTAGAGATCAGTAGTAAATCTCAAGAACCTTTTCTACGTTCTCCCCGTGGATTCGATATTTAAAACCCATTACCCCGGTGAAGTGCTCACCGGTATCCGTGCGCTTGCGGATTATCAATCATAATATTCCCCGTAGGCTTAACAAATACCAACAGTCCGCGATGGCGACGAAGAAGGGTCGGCCGCCGCCGTATGGGGCTTAGCGGACCGGAAGTCGATCCCGCCGGAGCGCACCAAGACGGGGCGCCGGCAGCGCCGCGACGAGGCGGGCGCCATCTCGCCCCGCACCATTCGAGGGGAAGGTGGCTCCGACGAGGGACCCTCGGAGCCGGTGCCGGCGGTCCAGTGGTCCCGGCGCATCGGTGCGCCGGACGCCGGAACGGTGGTGAAGGAGCCATCGAAGTGGTGAACGCCACACTAGCGCCGCCCCTACCCGGCGCGCCAATCGCCGTGGTCGATACCACGGTCACAAGAACCGACCTGGCTAATGTGTGCAACGATGGCCTAGCTCAAGAACAATGACACGGAGGTTTATATACTGGTTCGGGGCTACCGAGCACCCTAGTCCAAAGTGTGTGGCACTATCGGAGCTCAAAGTGCTCGTGATCGGGCGAATACAAGCCGGGCGAGAGAGGGAGGTGAGCCCCAAGTCTCGCGGTGATGAGTGGAATCGAACGGTGTGTGTGTGTGTTTCGAGTGTGCAAGAGAGCTTGCCTCCACCCGGTAGCCGAGCCTTCCCTTTTATAGTCCCAAGGGGAGCTCACAGGGCGCCATCGGGATGAGGACTGTGTGATGGAAGAAATACAAGTAGGAGGGGTAGAAAAGAAGAATTCCCCTGCCATGTCGGGCACGCCGGGCCGTCCGGCGTGCGCTCCCGGCAGCTATCCTATCCCGCGACACGCCGCTTGGTCGCCGTAGAGTAGAATAGGGGCGGCTCCGTATCCCGATACGTAGTACGTACGGGTGACGAGCTCGGAGCTCGTCGGTCGGTGTAGAAGGGGACAATGAGCTCGTCCCGCCGCCGCCGTACTCCTCGCGTCGTACCGCCCGTCAGGCACGCGCCGGTGCCTGCGGGCGAGATCATGGGGGCGCCGCCGCGCCTTAAATGCTCGTACTTGGGGTCGCAGGAAAACGTGTGGCCAGGAGAGCTCGCCAAGGAACTTGACCTCGTCCGCCGAGGTCATCCTTGTCGCGTAGCGTTTGTCCCTTGCGTTTGTCGGGACCTGGCGTGACCTGACGGCTCCACGCCGCGCGTGCCGCCGGGGATCTTGCCCCGCAGGCCAGATATGATCGTAGGTTGCGGCGCTGGTCGCATAGCTGAACCCGTGATCTCATGAATCGTGCACCGGATTCTCTTGATCGTTCTTGGGTCCGACGCCGGGGAGCTTGTTCGAGACAGAGAAGAGCTCGCTGCCGCAGTGGAGCTCGTCGCACCTTCTCGCTCCCTAGGGAGCTCGTTCGAGACGGAGGTTTTTCCCAAGAACGAGCTCGAGCTCGTTCCTGAGCCTCCGCGGTCCGTGAGTCTTCGTCCGAGACGGGGATGTCCTCATCGTATTTCAGCCTCTATGGCGAGTAACACCCCGCTGTTTGACGAGTACGTTTCCTCTCTAATGCGTCGTTACGGATGAGTTGGGATGATTGACTCGATCCGGAATATCTGCGTCCCACAGTATACATTGTTCTATCGGTATGGTTGCTTAATTATTATCATTGTTGCAACTTGCCCTCTATATGATATATTTGTAATCCCTCCATATCATTATTAGAAGACATTTAGGAAAATAGCAGTCTCCAAAGCACAATTTTTACTTCTCTTTTCTGATGAGGACATCACCACGCTGGACACGTCTACGCCACGGTCTTCCCCAAGTTACAACTCATCTCCAACTCAGCTGCCACGTCACCCTCGGATTCAGCAGACACGTCGTCAATGTTTCGGTCGTAACTCCCTCATACGATTTCGAAACGGGGCGATCTTGGACTCTATGGAAAGGGGATGACGACGCCGTCGTTTTGGATCTGGTCCCAGCTCCAGATGGCCCGTGGATCATTCTGTGTGACCACGGCAAGGTGCTGCGTCACCTATTTTGGGCCAATTTGGTCATGTATCGTGTCGGGCCTTAAGCCCAAGTTGTGGACGCCCAACCCCTGGCCGCCCTCAACCCTAGGTCGCGTCTTAGACTATAAACACAGCCGCCGCCGCTGCTAGTCACTTGGGTTTTGTTTAGTTTGAGTTTTCCATCGAGAAACTTGATTGATTCATTGTAACCGTGAAGATTATTCCGCTTACAGTAATCCAGGGCCCCTGTTCTTGTTCTCCACACCTGTGGCGATTAGTCCTTTTGTGATCCGAACTTGAACACCATCATCTCGAATTCGTCATTCATACTTGCAATATTCAGATTGCGTTAAACCTGTTCTTGCTTGTGTTCTCGATTCGCTTGCAGGAAAGCCTTCTTGGCGAGGTCAATCAAGTCGAGCTTGGTTGATAACCATTGGAGCAGTGGTGTAGCGGTTGCAGGGTCGAGTTTGTGTTGATTCGAAGCCGGACCGTCAACGTCGAGTTCTCCGCCAATCGATTTACCACGTACCTCACGGAAGATCGGGCCAGACTCTATCAGTTGGTATCAAATTTCCAGGTTTACCGCGAGGTATTCTCTCGTTTGCCTTAGATTCATACATATTGTTCATCACCTAGAGTCCACAAAAAGCCCAAAAATATTTCGATTCACCGCTGTCCTATCACCCTTTGTGCCTTGCAATTTCGTTTTTAGATTGCGTTGTTGAGTTTGTGTCCGTGGTCGAGTCTATTTGCTGGATTAGGATTGTGTTCGCGTCGTAGTTCAACCGCCCGTCGCTGTGATTTGTGTTTCTGCCGCTATCCTATCCACCGCCCCCATAGAACAAGTCGATTCCCCCACATTATTCGACTTGCCATCGCTAGCCGCCTTGTGTGATCTCTCGCTACCGCGCAAACCCTAGCTAGGTTGCCAACCGCTTCAATTTCGCCTGCACCGCAGCCCTCCTTACATCATCTGGCACATACCTATTGCTCTTCTTGACAGGGGAGATTCATCGTGTGTTCGGTGTTGGAGTTCAGGGACGCTTTGCCCTAACTGCCGCCGCCGATTCGTGCTCTTCGAATTTCCGAACACCATATTTTGAGGTACCTTCAAAAAACGGCCATAACTTTTCGCTTTCGATTGTCCAAAAAATCTGAAATTTTTTGTGCAGATTCTTGATTCGATTTCGGAAAAACAATAGCCAACGGCCTATTGGGGTCCGCAAAAGTGCCAAAAAAAATCGGGAAAATAAAGAAAAAAAAAATTGTCAAGAGTTTTGCACGCTTTTTAGAGATCTTGTTGATTTTCTATAGGCCGCATATCACCTCTGTTCTAGGTGATTCCTCTTGTGATTTTTCGTCTTTGGTGATCCTTGTTCCAGGAAAATATCAAAAAAATAATACAAAAATAAAAAATTTTGTGATACCCGGGGACGCCAAAAAATCTGAGAAAAGACGAAATAGTGCTTGCCGTGTGCGCTTGTTCAATCTTGCTGTTTTCCATCGTTCATTTGTTTCATCTTGTTGCGCTACGACTAGGCACGCGTCTTAGCCAAAGATTTGTGACTTGTACTTTGGATCCAGATTGAACACTTGCTAATCTGATTTCGTTATTTGCTAATCCTTCTTTGTCATATTGTGTGCCTTCCTATAGCTCCACATATTTCTTCTTGTCAGCCACAGGTTCCTCTCGCAACCTTTACACCACAAACCGCCGACTTATTGTACCACCCGTGTGGCTTTGGTAAGAATACTTGCAAGACGTGGTAAGACGCGTTTTGATATTGTTTTCCACTTATACCACCACTTTCACCACTTTCCAGTCGTGTTAGTTGCTAGGGATAATACTTTGTTGTTGTCTCTTGCTGTTTACTAACCATGTCGAGCGCCGGGTGAAGCAGCCTCTCCAACAGACTTCAATGAGTGTGTGTCCAAGGCCGAGCTGACCACACTCCTTGCTGAACAGACGTTCATGCAAGGGCAATTCCAGGAGATGCAACGCAACTTTAACAATCTGATGACTCGGATTGAACATGTTGAGCAACGCCGCGGACCTGAGCGTCCACATCCCAATGAGGATGATCTTGGTGATCTCAAAGATGAAGATGATGGCGCCGATGTCGATCTTGATCCGGGCGATGCTTTTGATCGTGATGTGGATCGTCTTCATCGTAATCGCCGTGGTATGGGAGGTAATCGTGAACCGAGGTAATAATAATAATGATCCTTTTAGTAAGGTTAAATTCTCCTTGCCTGACTTTGCTGGTAATGCTGATCCCGAGGTATATTTAAATTGGGAAATTGCCGTTGATCAAAAGTTTTCATCTCATAGAGTTCCCGAGGAGCATAGAGTTAGGCTTGCTACTAGCGAATTTCTGAGTTTGCTTTTTATTTTGGTGGCATGACCTTTGTAATCCTGTTGATGTTCATAATGCTGCTCCTATACCTCAAACTTGGAATGATTTAAAGCGACGCATGAAATCTCGTTTTGTTCCTCCTTATTACCAACGTGACTTACTGTTAAAACTGCAAACTTTAAAACAAGGTGATAAGAGTGTGGAACAATATTATCAAACTTTGCTTATTGGTTTAGCACGTTGTGGTGTCCAAGAAAATAATCACCAAACTTGTGCTAGATTCTTTGGTGGTTTAAATCGTGAAATTCAAGATGTTCTTGATTATAAAGATTGGACTACATTTTCTCGATTGTATCATCTTGCTCTTAAGGCGTAACGTGAAGTACGTGGCCCGCCGTCAACAACAATCTTTCCGGTCCAACGATGGGAGATATTCTCATCCGCAGCGTTCCACACATGAGATGCCAAAGTTCCCTGTTTGCTACATTGATGCCTCCCCCGCACCTTCTTCCGAGGTAAACAAATCTATTGTTTTGCGAGAACCCACTTCCGAAGAAAGGTGTCATTCCTGGTGCTTCTACTAGCTCGTCCTCCTCTAGCTCCAAAATCACTTGCCACCGCTGCCATGGCATGGGACATATTGCACGAGAATGCCCCAGCAAACGCGCCTTCATTGCTACCGAGGATGGATATGTAAGTACTAGTGATGTTGAAGATGATTTAGCCCTTTTCGCTAACGTTCATGCGGCCGGAGGATGCCGAAACTAAAGCGGCCGTCGCCATTGACTCCGTCGCTGCCACCGCGGGCTATCCTAGCCTCATTGTGCAGCGTGTCTTGAGTTCTCGTGTTGCACAAGAGGAAGACAAGAAGATCCAGCGCAACAATTTGTTCCACATGTATCTTGTTGTGCAGGGTTGTCGTGTTCTCACCATCATTGATAGCGGGAGTTGCAACAACTTGGTGAGTGAAGATTTGGTCGAGAAGCTTGGCTTGACCACACGACAACATTCTTATCCATACAAACTACAATGGTTCAACAATAGTGGTAAGACTAAGGTAACCAAATCAGCACGCATTAGCTTTTTCACAGGCTCTTATCATGATACTGCTGATTTTGATGTTGTACCTATGCAAGCTTGTTCCATTTTATTGGGTCGTCCATGGGAATTTGATAATGATGCTTCACACCATGGTAGAACTAATACATACACTTTTATGCATAAGGACAAACAAATTACATTGCTGCCTTTGTCTCCTACGGATATTGTTAAACATGCTCAAGAGATTAAAAATAAACCTCCAATAGACATTGCTAACAATAATGGGATTCAGTTAAATGGGGGTGCTTTTCTTGCTACAACTTCTGCTACTGCTGAGTTATGTGATAATCCTGATGCACCATGTTATACTATGTTCTCTCAACCTATTGTGCCTTGTGCATTGCCTGCTGTCACTAACATTTTGCAGGAGTTCGTTCATGATGGGATGGAGTCGAGGACGACTCCAATTCTAGAAGGAGGGGATGATGAGGACATCGCCAAGATGGAGTCGAGGACGACTCCAATTCAAGAAGGGGAGGATGATGAGGACATCACCACGCTGGACACGTCTACGCCACGGTCTTCCCCAAGTTACAACTCATCTCCAACTCAGCTGCCACGTCACCCTCGGATTCAGCAGACATGTCGTCAATGTTTCGGTCGTAACTCCCTCATACGATATCGAAACGGGGCGATCTTGGACTCTATGGAAAGGGGATGACGCCGCCGTCGTTTTGGATCTGGTCCCAGCTCCAGATGGCCCGTGGATCATTCTGTGTGACCACGGCAAGGTGCTGCGTCACCTATTTTGGGCCAATTTGGTCATGTATCGTGTCGGGCCTTAAGCCCAAGTTGTGGACGCCCAACCCCTGGCCGCCCTCAACCCTAGGTCGCGTCTTAGACTATAAACACAGCCGCCGCCGCTGCTAGTCACTTGGGTTTTGTTTAGTTTGAGTTTTCCATCGAGAAACTTGATTGATTCATTGTAACCGTGAAGATTATTCCGCTTACAGTAATCCAGGCCCCTCGTTCTTGTTCTCCACACTGTGGCGATTAGTCCTTTTGTGATCCGAACTTGAACACCATCATCTCGAATTCGTCATTCATATTTGCAATATTCAGATTGCGTTAAACCTGTTCTTGCTTGTGTTCTCGATTCGCTTGCAGGAAAGCCTTCTTGGCGAGGTCAATCAAGTCGAGCTTGGTTGATAACCATTGGCAAATGGTGTAGCGGTTGCGGGGGTCGAGTTTGTGTTGATTGGCCGGACCGCCAACGTCGAAGTTCTCCGCCAATCGATTTACCACGTACCTCACGGAAGATCGGGCAGACTCTATCATTTTCTTTAAAAAATATATATTGAAAGTTATATATGTATATTTTTATGAAAGTAATTTTCAAGCCAAATCTAATGATATGATTTTTCACATTTCCAAAATTAACAACTTAAAAGTTATTCATTATTTATGTTCCCAATGTTTGACCTAAACCTTTTTTCAAAGCGTCCTCTAATAGTGATACAGAGGAAGTAACTATATATACATTTTATATGGGTATATAATATATATATATATATATATATATATATATATATATATATATAATTAGTATGTTGCAAAATTAACTTGTTCTCCAATATCGACTTTGGGAATCACATTTTTTCTCGGCAAATGCTATCACTTAATTTTCATGCATAGTACATGCGCCCGCTTCTTCCCCGACTTCGTCCATCCAATGTGCTCCTGCGTGCCTACGCTTGCTTCTCCTCTGGCTCCGGCCACATCTGATGTGCTCCCACGCGCTCAGGTCTGCTTCTTCCCCAACTCGAGCAGCGGTGTCAGTTACTCTCCCTCTCTTCTTCCTCAACTTCGACAAGTTTTGAAGAGAAGGGTAGGGGGAGGTAGGCTGGCAGGTTGTTGAGACAATGAGAGGGTGGCTTTAGGTTCTATCGATGGTAGAGGTTGCTGGATCAGGTCAGGACGTGGGTACCCAAGGCCATGGCGGCGGTAGAATGGGGGAGGGAAGGAGGTCGCAGCGGACACACTAGGTTTTCACCGAAGCTCTGGTGAAACCATAGTGCGCCGCGGTGGTGGCATGGAATAGGGGAGGAGAAGGAGGTCGCAATGGACATGCTAGGTTTTCGCTGAAGCTCTGGCGAAACCCTAGTGCGTAGTGGCGGCGGCGGCGGTGGGGTTGCGTGCTCACGAGTCGCGCATTGCACGAGGAAGAAGAAGACGTGGGACGCGAGCTAACGAAGTCGCAGGAGGAAGAAGAAGAAGACGTGGGTCGTAGGAGGAAGAAGAATATGCGGGGTTGTAGGAGGAAGGCGGCATGCGGGTGGAGCTTCCAGCGCTTGCACACGCGAGGAGTAGTAGTGTCTTTAAATTTTCCTTGAAGCTAAAGTGTCCAAATGGCCAGGCAGATGAGGAACGGTAAATTGTGTCAAATAAAAGCACAGTTCGAAGGTGCTCATAGGGGTAGGGTTTGCGTACGTGTGTTTATAAGAGTGTGCGTTCGTGTTAAGGGTCTGCGTTGTACCATGTAATCTAAAAAAACATAATTTGTGCCATTGCTGTATTTCTTTGGGCAGTTTAGGTTTTGAGAGAATCCAAGGGAGTGGGAGATAACCTTTTATTTGTGCAGTTATAGTGTGGATCCACATCTGTTCACAAGATGATGATCTTATTAAACCAGTGGAAGACTAGAGGATGAAACGTGAATGTGTAAGCCGGTTGAGGTACTCAATAGTAGAAGCAGTGTTAGTGGGAGTACTAATTTAGTAAGATAGTCAACGCAGGTGCTAGTCGCCACGCATGATTTGCTCTCGCCGGTCGGATAAACATGTCATCTTAATCTCATCTGTTGGTATAATTCTATAGAAAGGGAACATATACTATACGTTATACAAAGCTAGTAGGCACTAGCTCGTCAGCACAATTTTTGGTGAGGAAGTGTACCCAAGAAGAAAATTATTCCAAAGCAAATACAATGTTACTTGTAGGAGGCCCACTGTGATGTGATGTTGTGCCACCATCATGGTCCAAGGAGGAGTAAGCAGCATCCTGCTGCTTTTTTATTCAGGGAACTCCTAGATGCATCTTTCCTTGTGCTTGCTGCCCTCCCTCTGATCAGTGATCACCCCCATGCTTAGAGTAGAAGGTGTGGGGTGGGGTTCTCTCTGAAGCTAGCTGTCCTTGCATCCGAAGAGGAGGAAATCTCTAGACGTGCTGGGTTCCCAGAGACAGCAAGGTATAGTCTTTATTAGTAAGCACCACTTATCCTTTACTCCTCCTTTGATTGAGACTATTTATTTGCTAGGTACACACCCACACCAACACTCTTGCTGGTGTTTAGTAAATGTACCTAGAGTTGAGCCCCTCATCCATGTTGGACTTCAGGACTTGTACCGGTCCTTGGACAATTTGCTAGCTGTTGCAAGAAGCAATGAATCTCGTAATATAACCACACCAACTGTTTCACAAAATTGAAGCACCGTCTGCGAATGCCAATGGGCATACATATGCAGTGGCTGTTATCCATTGCAACAGCACTGGATAGGCACCGAGAGCCAGGAAAGTCATGGCGTTCTTGTGACCGAAGTAAAGGAGGGCCGTGCACCGGCATGGGATAGGGGCATCAGACGGCCTGAGATGCGAGGCAATCAATGGAGTCACCGACCTTTGCTTGCTTTCCTGCAACGAGCAAGGGACCATGTCCTGGGTGCATGAGTAGAGCCGTAGAAGGCCAAGGGAGACGAACCATAGAGGCCGGTGATTCAGGGGCCTACGCCTACCGCTACATATACGGAGATGCAGCTCCCAAGACCAAGAGGCCAAAGGTAAAGCGGCCTTGCGCGTTGGCCGGCCCCCGGCCCCCGGGGAATGCAAAGGCGAAGGGTGATGGATATATTTGTAGTGGTAGGCTACGTACATCTACTGTACTACGTCGTTGTAGACCTTTAGCTCCCCTTTCATTGACGTGTACTACTGCATGGTTGCTACCCCTTGTTGCTGCCTCCTGTGAACGAGAATTATGAACTTCATGTTAAAAGATTGGGGCTGGCCTAAATAATAATTCTAATAAAATCCCAAAGGCACACTCGCACATGCAAGCATGGCATGGTTGAAGATTTTAGTCCTATGTTACTATACTTTATTAGGAGTGAAGCCAACTTAGATGGTTGAGTTGTCTTCAACAAGTTTTTATTTTTGATAACAAACACTTTATTCATAAGTTAACAACAAGATAAGTTAACAACAAGGTGTTGTTAGAACCATTACATCATTAATGGTTACAAGGTGGAGTGTTTCCAGAAGTGGGCACCCATAAGCATGACTCGGATTAGTACATAATCCCGAGAAATCAAGTTGATTTGCCTGTAAAGAAGAAATGCTTTGTCTTGCTAGCAAATCCTCCATTTGATTATTGACTCTTCTAATCCTGTGGAGCGATGAGGTTGTACCTACCAGAAAGGAGCGCACAATTTGGGTGTGAGGCTTGACTCTCCAATCCGGGGTGTTGGACTGATCGGAGGCATTGATGTAGTTGACTAGCAACTGGTTGTCGGCAAGCAGACTTGCATTCCTACATTCATTATGTTAAGAATAGAAGCAGCCAGGGCAAGGGCTGTTGATTCCGCCATGAGAAGCTATTGGAGAGAAACCAAAGAAAAAAGGCTCATCTCGACCCACCGGGGCAATACGCGTGGCCGCATCTGAATATGGTTAGACAGATTCTCAGCTTGGCCTATTTTCGTATTAATGATGATGATGATTCTTGCCTTGGTCTATTAACACATGCCAATTACCTTAATGTTTTGATTACGTGGCGACTGACTACTTACGTACAGCTAGGACTTTGTGTTGTGCAGTCGTATTTCCCATCCTGTCCGTCAATGTGTCATCGTTGACGGGGAGCTGCCGGTGTCTAAAGCCACGTTGGTGTCTAAAGCCTATGTTCCCTCATGTCTCTGTCCCAGTCACAGGGAACGCGGTACAGTGCCGTGTACCACGTTTCGGGAACTTTCGTTCGGATCGTGGGGACGGGTACAGCGCGGTTCAGTTGCAGGAACGCGCTTGGGACGCGAATGGGGACGGTGTACCAAGATGAACCGGGAACTTGCAGACGTAATCTTCATGACAGCAAGACCAACGGGCTACCAGCAAACTTGAGATGAAGCTGTGCTGTTGTGGACTGCGGACATGCAAATGGAGTTGTCTGTTTGAAGCTTTTATCTATAATTAGCATATAATTTTATCTTTATGCTTGTTGAATTCGGACTTATATAATATAATTATTATTACCTAAAAAGTTTCTGGATCATGATCCTTGTTCCTTTGATATGTTCCATGTATATCGACTCATGTACCGGGTTCACGATCCTCGTTCCATAGCTACGTTCCGGGTACATCGTACCAATTATTTAGGGATCATGATCCCATTATAGGGTACAACGTACCGAAGAGGTATACCCCCTATGAACCGGGAACTTGAAATTATCGATCCACGTACCATGTACCGCGTTCCTCGCACCTTCCGTACCGGGAACATTGTGACTGGGGTCTCTGTATGGGGAGGTTTTTGGGAAGCGCTATCGTGACGGGTCGCTAAACGCCTTCTTTGCTCTATGCCGGCATTTCGCAGGTCTTCGTCAGCGGTCCGTTTCATCTTTTGCACAATCTCTAGTGTTGACATTCCCGTTGGAAGAATGTCCATACTTTTGTTGTTGTCGATTCTAGTATTCCTTCTATTACTAGACCTAAGGAGTTAGAGTTTGCCTTAGATTGTAGTGCTAGTGTGTGTGGTTTATTATCTACTAAAATATGTATCTGAGATAGGTTTAACTGTGTTGAATTACATGTTGTTGTTCTTTTTCTCAGTATCAGAATTCATTTATTCGTCAACAAACTGCTATTATTTCCAACAATCCAAAAATCTGATAGCCATTTAGTGATGGTTGGATACTCTGTGGTGATAAAATCATAGTAGAGTTCACTAGTGTGAATTTCAAGAGATGGCAAATGAGAACCCAGCTATAGCTCTCTCGGCTATTGGCTTTGACAAACGAGAGAGATGCAAGAGTTTACCGCAACTACACTACAGCTCTTTTGTGATAGGCAGTGCAGGAGAGATCCAAAACGTGCCGATAGCTAAGAGCCAACTGGGCTCTCATCTACCATCTCTTGAAATCACACCAGTGAACTTATTGGTTTCATCGCATCAGAGTATCTAGCCAAAAAATGTCTCTTAGGTTTTGGATTGTTAAAAATAATAGCAATTTAGTGATGAATAAATTAATTCAGACACGGATAAAATAGAAGCAACATGGATCATAGGTGTGTGATTTAACAAGATCAAACCCTATCTCAAATACTTATTTTAGAAGATTATAACTAAGCACTACGATCTAAGCAAAACTTGAACTCACTAGTGCCAACAGACAAATTTTTATACATTCTTACAATGAGGTTGCCAACACAAGAAACAATGCAAAAGTAGATGAAGAAGTTCATCGCTAAAGATCCGCGAACACCGGCGTAGAGGATAGCAAACATTCAACGAGCAATTGCGATGTCGCTTCTCAAAAACCTAATATGGCTCGTACCCTGTGTAGGGACGTGAGGAGGCGTAGGCTTTGGATACCAGCTCTCCCGGTGCGATGACACGATCCATGATGAGATGGAGAAGTCAAATAAAAAACGGCGCAGCAATGAGAGGTATGAAGATAAGATGAATTGGGAGAATGACATCTCGACCATATATACATACATATGTCATAGAAGTATGGTAAGTAATCAAGTGCACAATCATAACATTAAGGTAATTTTCCTGCCGTTAATAGACTAAGACAACCACCATTACTACGAGGAATAATAGCTTACCACACTACTACAATAGCTTACTGTAAGAACGCCCCCCGTTTACATTAGGGGCGGTTCTTGTTTCGAGGCGCCCCTACAGCGTGCGGCGCGGGGAGCTGGTTACCAGCCGCCCCTACTGAAGGCACAGTAGGGGCGGCTGGTGTTACGAACCGCCCCTACTGTTAGTGGGGGCGGCTCGATATCCAGCCGCCCCTAATGTGCCGTCATTAGGGGCGGCTAGAAGTGAACCGCCCCTGCTGTAGTAACAGTAGGGGCGGCTCGATCACGAATCGCCCCTATAGTGGTCTGTAGATAAGGCCGAACCAGCCACCTTCTTCCTCCTCGAGACACCCACTCAAACTCGAAAAAAAAAGGTTAGGAGGCCTTGGGCTCCTCCCAAAAATTGCTCTACTAAGGGGGGGGAGGTTTTCAACTCAAATCCTTTGGTGGGGAGGCTCAAAAAGGTAAGAAAATGCTAATCCTACCAGTTAATTCGATTTTTTATGGTTAGTTGTGGAGTAATTTAAATTTTGCTTTCCTCTCACTTTCTATGGTGCTTGAGCTTTATATGGAGCAAAGTAGAGCTTAGGATTGGAAGTGGTAGTGGAGATTAGTAAGAGTATTGAATTAGACCCATTTTTTAGTGGCTCTTACATGTGATTTTAGTGGAGTAATAAAATAGGTAGGGTTTCATGTGTTCATGGTTGATGAACATGTGTTTTTTAATTCTTAGTTTAAATTTCTAACAAGTTTTTCTCTCTCATATGATGTGCAAATTTTTTTTTTTTCTAAAATTTTCTAAAATGATAACCTTTTAGTGTGTGCTACAACTTTGATATTAATGCATTTATTAATTTTAACCATTTAGGGTTTGCCATGCATATGTACTCATATATATGACTAACTACACATTTGATGTTTTTGTTTCTTTGTTGTATTAAAGGATGGAGTACAGGAATGACTGGATGTATGGCACGTTAAGGTGGAAGGATGGTTTTCGTGACGAGGTGGATAAATTTATTGAAGCCACTGAGAATCATGCGAAGACATTGAAAGAGGATTCAATAATATGTCCATGCCGTGATTGCAAGAACGAGATAGCATATAGAGATGTGAAGACCATCAGACAACATTTGATTACACGAGGATTTGTTGCAGATTACACAGTCTGGAATCATCACGGTGAAAATTATGTTGGTGAAGACATCGACTTCGAAAATCTAGGAGATGACCCCGAAACCCTAGAGCGCTTCTCTCAGTATGTAGATAAGCTTCAAAATAAAAGGAACCCTGAGCATGATAGTCAACTACGCGATGATGATGGTTGGCATGATATGGACACAAATGTCGTTGATGGTACAGGCAAAGGTGATGTTGATGATGATGTCGTAGCACGTGAAGGGGATGAAGATGACGATGATTATTTGGACGACATGCTTAATGCCCTTGGACCAGAAATATTGCGAAAAAGCGTGAAAGGTATAGAGAACCTAGAGAGAGTGAGAGCAGCATCGAAGGAAACTGTGTATGGTGTTGAAAAAGGTTGTCCGACACACTGGACGCTACTACGTTTTGTGCTTGAGCTGTTGATCTTGAAGGCTAAGTACGGTTGGTCGGACTGTAGTTTCAATGATCTGTTGCGTCTCTTGTCATGGTTGCTGCCACAACGAAACTCAGTACCAGTGAATACCTACCAAGCAAAAAAGGTTATAAGTCCATTAACAATGAGTGTTGAAAAGATCCATGCATGCCCGAACCATTGTATCCTTTTTCGTGGTGACACGTTCAAGGGGCTGGATAAATGTCCTAGGTGTAGAGCTAGTCGGTACAAGAACAACAATCTATACAATGGGGACGAGACCTCCATTGGAAACAAGAGGAAGAAGGGTGGGAAAAAGCCGGTACAGGATTCTAATCTCGAAAAGGACACTCCGTTAGGAATTGATCCGAAGCAGAGAAGAGTTCCTGCCTTGGTAATGTGGTACCTGCCAGTGACCGACCGCTTGAGGCGAATCTTCCTAAACCCCAAAGAAGCCGCAATGATGACATGGTGGCAAGACAAGCGCAAGATAGATGATGATAAGATTGCACACCCGGCCGATGGTACTCAGTGGCAAAACTTTGATAATAATCACAATGACTTCGCTCAAGACCCGAGGAATGTACGGTTTGTGTTAAGCACCGATGGAGTGAATCCCTTCAATGAGAGGATGACTGACCATAGCACTTGGCCGCTGATCTTGACAATGTACAACATCCCAACGTGGTTGTGCCCACTGCGAAAGTATCTTTTTTCTTTGTTCTCATCTCAGGTCCGAAACAACCGGGCATTGACATTGACGTGTTTATTGAGCCCTGTGTTGCAAGAATTCTATAAACTATGGAAGGAAGGGGTGCTGATGTATGATGCGTTCTGAAAGGAGCAGTTCTTATGTCAAGCCATAATCATTGTTTCTATCAACGACTATCCCGCGATGTTTGCTTTGTCTGGACAGATCAAAGGGAAGACTGGATGCGTGGTCTGCTTGGATGGTACTATATGGGTGTATCTAAATGCATCCAAACAGGTGGTTTACTTGGGCAATCGACGCCACCTAAAGACAAATCACAAGTACCAAAGAATACAAACACTGGTTCAACAACACTGTAGAGACTGAAGACCCTCCGGAGAGACGTCAGTATGGACAACATGTGTTCAGAATGGTCAAAAACTTGCACATTGTGTACGGAAAGAAGAATCTAGATGGGACGAACAGAGATCGAAGTACACCTCCTATCGAAGGCGTACCTTTCAAGAAACAATCCATCTTCTTTCAGTATCTCGAATATTGGCCAGGGTTCGTGGTTCCCCATGCAATTGATTCTATGCACTTGAAGAAGAATGTCTTTCAAAGTACCATGGGTTTGTTGATGGACACGAATAAGTCGAAGGATGGTCTAAATTCACGAAAAGACATGGTGCAGCTAAATGTGAAGCCTGAGCTTCACCCTGTACTTCAGAAGAATGGAAAATACACCCTGCCCGCGGCTAGCTTGAACTTGACCCTAGAAGAGAGGAGGGCTGTATGCGCTTACCTAAAGGCGATCAAAGTTCCGACTGGGTTTTCAGCGAATGTCAAGAAGCTAGTGTCCATGAAGGACCTGTCAATAACACACTGCAAGGCTCATGATTGTCATGTAATGCTGATGGTGTTCCTACCTATTGTGATCAGGGTTATAAAGCCGGAATTCTTGAAAATGGCCATCACTCGCATGTGCTACTTCTTTTCGAAGATATCCCAGAAGACGATTAACAGGAAAGAGCTTGCTGAACTACATGATTTCGTGGTGGAGACCCAAAACCAGCTAGAGATATGTATGCCTCCTGCTTATTTCGATATAATGCCACATCTCATGCTTCACATGGTTCATCAGATAGAGGCACTGGGCCCTTGCTACTTGCATGAAATGTGGTGCATTGAGCGATGCATGTCGATTCTAACTCGATTCGTGCATAATCGAGCATATCCAGAGGGCTCCATGATTGAGGGTTACAATACTGAAGAAGTCGTCGAGTGCTGTCAAGAGTGGCTAAAAGTACAGAGAGGGATTGGTAAACGCGATTCACGTCATACGGGTAGGATAGCTGGGAAAGGCATCAGCGGGAGGAAAGTATTCGTTGACCAAGAATACAAACAAGTGAGTCAGGCGCATTACAGTGTGTTAAAGAGTTCAGCGCTTATGCGACCGTACGTTGATTACCACTTGGCTCTCATTCAGGAGCAGAGGAATGGCCGCTCGGATGACTGGGTCACGAAACAGCACAGGGAACAATTAACTTCATGGTTGAAGGACCAAAACATACCGTCTGGGGAAACCAGGGATGATATTACCAAGAACAGGTTAGCATTAGGGCCATCGAGACAAGTCACCACGTGGCAAGCATATGACATTAATGGGTACACATTCTATACCCATGTGAAGGATAGTAAATGTGTGAACCAAAACAGCGGGGTTCGAGTACAAGCTATCAACGACAAAAACCGAACGATCACATACTTTGGCATCATTGAAGAAATATGGGAAATTGACTATGGAATGGAAGTGCAGGTGCCCGTGTTCAAATGTCGCTGGATGAAACAACACGAACTGAACGAGATCGGGTTGAAAGTCGTTGACCTCGGTGATTTAGGCCACCAACAGGACCCATGGGTCGTCGCTTCAGATGTAGCACAAGTTTTCTATTTACCCTACCCGATCGATCCTGACAAGCCAAAGAGGACGAAAATCAAGCATGTCGTTGTCCCTGGGAAACAACGCATTATCGGAGTTGATGGCATCGAGGATGTTGACGTTGACGAGCACAATGGTTATCTGAAATACTGATTATTCACGGACTTTCCAAACAAGATCCAGCCGTTGAGAAGAAGTTACCCAAAGACATATTGCCATGGGAGCTAAAAAGGAGTCAAGGGGAAAGAGGTCACGGGGAGTTAGCTAGTTGTTATATGTGTGTGTTTCAAAATTTATCGATGTATGAGTGAGACTACATTTATGTATGTGTGAGACTACCTTTATGTATGTGTGAGACTACCTTTATTCATATAAGAGTCAAACTTTTTCTGAGGCGTCTACATGGCATGTGTGAAGGCACCGCCAAGTTTGAGAATTTTCTGTAATTGTTTGGTACTTTTCTCTAATTATTTCAATTACCGCGCGAATTCTCCCAGTAAATGTATGTTGAACTACGACCACCCCCGAAAAGACCCGAAACGGTGCCAAACTTTGCCGATAGGTCCCTTGTGCCCTAGGAGGCACAACTTGTGGAGGCCGGTGCGGAATTATTTTGTTTTCAAAGTGTAAATCACCATATTTGGTCGCACGCGTCACGTAGAAAAATACAATAAATCCAAAAATGGCTAAAAAAACCTAGGATTTTGCGTGGGGCCATATTTTGGGTGTAAGTGACCACAAAAAAAATTTGAGGAAGTTTTGAGTTAGGCGGAGCAGACGTGTTTCACAGTGGTATAGTCAACCTCTCACGAAGCCTATCCTTACACTTAGGTTTCACATGGTTGTGTGGCCGGTGCGGTTTGCGCAGTGTGCTATCGGCCTCAAACTTTTCTCGAGGCGTCTACATGGCATGAGTGAAGGCACCGCCAAGTTTGAGAATTTTTCTCGTAATTGTTTGGTACTTTTCTCTAATTATTTTAATTACCGCGAATTCTCCCGGTAAATGTATGTTGAACTACGATCACCCCGAAAAGACCGAAACGGTGCCAAACTTTGCCGATAGGTCCCTTGTGCCCTAGGAGGCACAACTTGTGGAGGAAGGTGCGGAATTATTTTGTTTTCAAAGTGTAAATCACCATATTTGGTCGCACGCGTCACGTAGAAAAATACTGATAAATCCAAAAATGGCTAAAAAACCCTAGGATTTTTTGCGTGGGGCCATATTTTGGGTGTAAGTGACCAAAAAAAAAATTTGAGGAAGTTTCGAGTTAGGCGGAGCGACGTGCTTTCTGATGAAAAAACCGAAATATTCATTGTAAAATTTTGAAATTCAAATCCATATAGGTCAAAATTTGTCGAATCCATGGTTTTTCGTAAGATAAGAAATTTTATATTTAAGATTTATTTATTTATAACTATATTTGTATTTATAACTATATTTGTCGATAATATGCCTTATATATTTATTTTTTAAAATTGTAACATGGACTATAGGGCGGTTCTCGATCCGGTAGCCCCTAATGAGGCTCACTATAAGGGCGGTTCCATCGGGAGCCGCCCTTATCTGCGGTGCCCCCGTATATATATATACCCGAGGCGATTTCGGGACCCAAAATTTTCTAAGTCCCGGGCGCCATTCTCTCTATCGGCCGGCAAAGCCGCCAAAATTTTCCCCGCCGCCGCCAAATCCTCCTCCCCGTCGCCGCCCCCAATCCTCATCCCCCAATCCTCCTCCCCGGTCCTCCTCCCCCAATCCTCTGCGCCACCGGCGCCCCGCCGCTCCTAACCCTAGGCGCGCCGCCTGTCGCACGTAACCCCTAGCCGCCGCCGCCGGGTGCCGAGCACGCCACCTTCCCGTCCCCGGCCCGCGGCCGCCCGAGCCGTCTCCCCCGTCCCCGCGGTCGCCTCCGTCTCCTCTTGGAGGGCCACCGCCGGACCCCGTCTTCCTCGCTCTTTGGAGGGCCGCCGTCTTCCCCACCGCTATTGGGGGGCCGCCGCCGCCGGATCGGCATTTGCTGGTCCGCCTCGCCGTCTTCGACCTCGCCGGCCGGCCTCTTCCTCTGGTCCGCCTCCCGGCCTCTTCCTCGCCGGTCCGCCGCTGTCCACACGGGTACCCGCCGCCGTGCACTTGGTACCCGTCGCCGTCCGCTTTCTTCTTTCGCTTGTTGGTGAGCACACGGTACCTGCCCCCGTGAGCCTGGGCAACTTAGGCTTAATTCTTCTCCTCTCTCGGTGAGAAGCTTCTTCATCCCCGCGGTGAGTTGGGCCTGTGATCTTTGTTTTTCAACCTATGATGCTATTTTTACTACCGTGATGCCGCGCGTGTGATGCTCCAAATTTCTTTAGCTCTTGCCACTTTGCCTAAGATGCTATTAGTTTCAACCTGAGATGCTATTTTTAAGGAATGTGGGATAACTGTGTTGCCAAGTTTACTATTGCCGCTTTGTGATGTTATTTTTCATCATTGTTGGATAAGCGTGAGCTATTGCCACTACCTGTGATCTTTGCCAAGTTTATTGCTGCCTATGATGCATATTACTCTCACTAAAATTCCTATGTTTAACTCATATAAGATTTTGGCATCAAAGTTTGAAAACAAATTGAAGTCCCTCCACTTTGGCACTAACTTTTCTTTGTGGTGAATTGTCTGCTTTGCCTATGATGCATTTTTTACTAACCGAGCATGCCTTTGCCTATTATTTTGGATTTTGGATCGATTTTGAGCTATTGCCACTTATTAGCTTGTCCATCTTGTCCTAATTTGAATAACCCGCATCTTGTCCTAATTTGAATGTTTGTCCATCTTACTATTTCTCCATCTTACTACCGTTTGTCCATCTTACTACTTGTCCATCTTAAATAATTAGTGGCATTTTAATCCATCTTACTACTTGTCCATCTTGTCCAATTATTTTATTATAATTGGAGCATCATTCATGTATTTTAGCTGAGCTATTTGAACTCATGTTGCTTGTCTCGGTTTTACATTGAATCAGTTTGTCATATGCAGTTTGTATGCACAAATGGGTATTTAATTCACTAAAATTTTATAAACATGATAGATGCTTGGATCTGATCTTAGATTGTTTAATTATAGCAGCTATGCATATTTCTAGCATCATATTGAGATGTATGACTTCTCTAGCAACTATTGTTGCTTGATTATTTGTGCTTGATCATTTTATATCATACCTCCAATCATGGCTCTGTCTGTCCCGAGAAGACCAAATGCAATGATCATTTTAACTTGTCGCTGTCTTGCTGCTGCATTTTTTAATAACTAAAGCATCCTGGAGCATCACTTATATATTTTCTTTAAATGTCAGCACAGTTCTCTCTCTCTCTCTTTATCACTTACAAATGGACTGGTTGGTGTGTGAATCACTTAGTCTTTGAATTTTTTGGTCTTTGTTTTTCCTTTAATCTCACATGTTCTCATTTATTTGGGCCTGGCTGGGCATCACATGTATTTGGTGCTGTTTTGAATTCATATTTGGGGCTGCCTAGGCATCACTTGTATTTGGTGCTTTGTTTTGAATACATATTTGGGGCTGGCTGAGCATCACTTGCAATGATGACCTTTTCATCTTGCCTTTGTCCATTGATTGCAGTATCTTGAGTTTAACTAATTACTTAATAAAACTTTTTGCTAGCTTCTTTGGACATAACTTATATCTTGAGTTTGACTAATCGCATATCTTGGGCTATGGTAATATATCATTGACTTAAAGTATTATGCTTAATCTGACAGTGGTAATATATCTTTCACTTAAACTATTGTCTAAACCAAATGTTTGTCGGCGTTTCAAACTTAGTGACTTTCCCCTATTTGTGACCCCTGCTTCATATTTTGAAGACTTAGTGTTGTTTTTTTGGTGCTATTTTTTCTTTAATCTCACATGTTCTCATTTATTTGGGGGTGGCTAGGCATCACATGTATTTGGTGCTATTTTGAATTCATATTTGGGGTTGGTGGGCATCACTTGTATTTGGTCTTTGTTTTGAATACATATTTGGGGCTGGCTGGGCATCACTTGCAATGATGATCTTTTTATATACTTGTATAACTTTTTGTACCGAGGTAGTGGCGTATGCAATGATGATCTTTTATATACTTGTAAAACTAAGTCGAGGCGTGGCATAGGCAATGATGCGATCCCTTTTTAAGCCGAGGCGGCGACTATGATGATTGTAAGGCCCTATGATTGCGGGTGGCACGGTAAGCCTATCCCGCAGACTACACTAGGGTCGAGGTGCATAGCGTGGAGCCCCATTACATGGATTATGACCTTGACCACCCGACTCCTGAGGGATTGTCCAAACTCGGGCAATGCATTCGACAGTTCATCCTCTGGCACAAACGAGACATCGTATTAACCGGTTCTTCGCCTCCCCCTCCCAATTTTCCACGGCTAGAAGGAGTTATCGAGGAGGGGAGATACTTTCACCAACACGTGACGAAGAAATGCCCGAGATGCCACACTCCCCTCCTCGTGACCGACAAATGCCCGAGATGCCACACTCTTCTCCACGCCCTACAGAAAGCGAGTGCCTTCAAAAGAAACTCAGGTTGAAACGGAGGTGCCTCCGAAAGAAACAGAGGTGCCTCGAAAGAAAAAGAGGTGCCTCGAAAGAAACTCGAGTAAAGAGAAGCAAAGAAATTCGGACATGCGGCTTCCGCGGGGGGGGCCTTTCGTCACCGAACAAGTTATGGCATCGAGAGGATTTTTGGGAGGAGTCGGAGCTTAGGAAAAAGCATCCAATCCATTGCAGGCCCGTCTTTGTGCCGATGAAGGACATATCGTTGGTGTCCGTGTGGTTCGCCCATGATCGGTTCAAGCCACGTAACCAAGTCAAAGAAGTAGCGGACGGACTTCGACCCTTGGTCACCAATCACTTTCCGGCCAAAAGTATCCCGATGTTGGAAGAATCAAATGGTCAAGGAAGGCGCCGAAAAATTATGAAAGAGGCAAGATATTCCTACCAAACGATGTCATGCGAGAAGATGTCACGTGGAATGAAAAAGTTTCATGATTGGTACTTGTTGGTATCCGAGAGGGACGAGACATAACCGAGATAACACTCCACTACCCCGATGGCCTTCTCGGTGGACTGGTGGTGAGATTGCCTTCACTTTCGACGACATGCATGCATTGTATCACCTCGGTGAAATGGACATTAATCTAGTTCACATCTATTGCATGTAAGTCCTTTTCTCTCTTAATATGGTATGATTGCGATATTTTGATAACGTTGTAACTAACCTAATCGATCTCTTTTAGTATGCAAGCGCACCTTGCAAAACAGGTTCCACGTCCCGAAACATGCATACATGGATCCTCGACAAATAGCACAAACACGCTTTGCATTTCCTAAGCAATGAAAACGGATAGCAAATACTTAGCGGGTGGATCGACCGTGGAGGAGAAAGAGAAAAATCCGGCAGAAGGCAATGAAGGACGCGACCGGCCATTAACTTAGCCGTGTCTTTCAAAAAATCTCGAAAACAATCATAGTATATGGCTACCATACCACTTCGGGTAAGTTCAATCTGTATATAAAGGTTGGTTAATACATATTATACGCAAAATGAGCTTATCGTTTTCCTCTCGATTGAATTTATGCAGTAACCATTGGATCGCTATATGTGTCGATGTCGGGATCGTCGTCGCGTGGGTTTTGGATTCATTGCACACACCGGCCGCATATTATTCGACTTCATAGCGATTCTCAAATCGTATAAATAACGACAATCCTCTTATATGATTCAATACAACCTCCTAACTTTTTTTTTGTCACATACTAACATGTTGTATTTGTGAATATCAATTTCAACAGGGCATACCGTTGGTATGTTAAAAAGTTGAATGGGAGACATCTTGCCGAGAATGAAGGGTGAGTCGTAAGCGTCAAAAACAGATACTTGTGTAAGTATGACCTACCTCGGTACATCGCATAATCTCAAATGCATTTGCTAACAATTTTATATACACATTGTGCCAAGCAAAAGCCCGGAAGTGTTCACTTTGTGGATATTACGTATGCATGGCGATGAGTAATGACCTTTTCGTGCACGAGACACCCGGACTTGGTATATATGCTCATTCCTTTCTCTCTATGTATATGCTCACTATGTGTTTCTATATATAGGCTAACTTTTTATTATCTCCTAATTGTGTAGGCGAGGACGCCAGGTAGGGACAAAAGGGGACCCTTACCGAGATGATGACCTATTGGAACTCGTGGCTGGCCTTTGTGACTTCATATTAGATCATGTTATACATCCAAAAGGTTGCTACCTTGATCGTACTTCGATTTGCGAGAAGAATCCATAACTTCAACATTTTTGAGTGGGAAAGGCTAGCAATAGGGAGGTGAACTAAGAGATGAGATTGAACTTGTAACTTATGTGAATAATGAATGTTTATTGTAAGATTGAATAATGGAGATGATACTTTGTGAGTTATGTGAATTATAGATGTTTATTGAATATAATATGTATATATATTGTGAGAATTGTGAATTATAGATGTTTATTGAATATAATATGTACATATATTGTGAGAATTGTGAATTATAGATGTTTATAGAGGCGGCTATATATATTTCAGTTTTGAATTTTTTGGCGCAAATCCGGTTATAAAACCGCCCCTACAGTCTTTCCTTTTAGGGGGGCGGTTTTAGAAACAACCGCCCCTACAGTATTTCTTGAGTAGGGGCGGTTTTATATTGAGCCGCCCCTAATGAAAGCCACAGTAGGGGCGGTTGGCCTTATTAGCCGCCCCTACGGTGTTGTCCTTTGTAGGAACGGAGAGTTAGGGCGGTTTCGAAAACCGCCCCTATCGCAAATCCAAATAAGCCCCCCCTACGAAGCGTTTAGTAGTAGTGCCATAATAGGCCAACTCATAATCGCTTACTAAAATAGGGCAACACAATTTTCTCCCTACATGCAAAAGATTTGAGTGACAAAAGGGATTTGTGCACCGCAAAGTTGAAGCGCATTCACACACATATCGCACGCCCACATCCATTGCCCCACTCCACGAGAGGAGCGCACAGACACATGTTTGTTCCTCTTCCTCCCCAATGCTTCAACTAGTTGGACACGACTACTCAACTATTTAAGTTGGCTTTACTTTTCTTAGAGTAGCAATGTGGGACTAAATTCTCCCCCCATACTATATATATGTGTGAGTGCGCCTTTAGGGTTTATTGGAATTATTATTTGGGTCAGCCTGAATCTTCTAACATCATGTCCTTCCTCGGACACACCTGTGTGTTGGCATTTGTTAAGTGCTAAAAGAATATGAAGGATTCTGCAAGCACACAAAACACCTACCATTGTAGCTTTTCCCTAGGATGAGTATTCTAGAGTATCGTATCCACAGGGAAGCTTTGGCTAAAGAATTCTAATAAGTCACAATCATGTATCCACTAACTTAGCAAACCACTAGACTAAAGTGAGGAGGTAATTGTTAAAGTATAAGTAAATGTCAATGCATAAAATAATAACCTACCTAAGAAATCAAAGAGTAACTAAACTAATCAAGAGGTCAAAGGGAGAGATCAAGGTTCCTGGGTAATTCTCTATTACTTAGGTTCTATGATAGAAATTATACTAATACACTTTGGAGCAGCAGGTCCGTCCCAACTCTCGAATAAGACTGGGAAGAAAGTAGTTGGGAGAAGGCTGCCAGAAGCTCTACGAAACACCAATCCGAACGTGGTGGACTACAAAGGCCTTACAGAGCTGTCACCCCTGGGGCTACCACAACTATCCGTGGGATTGGGCGCAACCTCAGGTAACCAATAGCCTAGACACCAAGTCTACACTATTGATTACTACTCTAGCTACCTTGCATAACTAGAGTCCTCAATACGAGCGAGAGATCCCATGTAATAGCATAACAACTATACTTAACCATATATGAAAGGCATGGAAGTGAATAAAGAAGATAAATATATGAATCATAAGTCTTGTAGAGAAAATACAAAGACATACCATACTCTGAAGACATCTCCAGAACAGGAGCATAGCTCCTCTCTCCTTTTACTCCTGATTAGATCTAAGTTAGATCTAATCTAGCTCTAATTACATGGCTAATCTTCTTCTAATCTACTTCTAATTCACTAATCCCAGAGAGAGGTTATCCTTACATTGGGACACCTCTACAACTGAGAGATAATGAAGTAGAATGAGATAGAATGAATTCGGGTTTAACCCTGGGGTCAGGGGGTCTTCTTATATAGGCCTTGGCGATGAATGATAGCCCTTGGATCAAACCGACCTTGGCAACGGTGTAGATACAACCTCAATGTCGGTGGTAAACCGCCATAGAAAGGAGAGGATGACAGGGAGGACCCACCTGGCGGCCGGCCTAAATGGCTCTGGCGGCCGCCAGGGTCCAGAAGCTTCCTGGCTTCGTGTTTCTTCTGGTGTCCTCTGGTACCTTCTAGAATGTTTTAGTCCACTTTTCGAGTCGAGTTACTTCACGGTTAAGTCTTGTCATCGTATGTGGGATATATTCCGGAACTTTCTCCATTCTTCTCGGTGTTTATCTGTTAAGTCCCTGAAAAGATATAAATCACCAAAGCTTGTGGAATTATGTTAGTTAGACCCCTAGTTTATGTTGATATTCATTTTACGTCCTTATTTCATGTTTAGTTGACTATTAATATTATACTATAACAGGTGTCAACAAGTTCCCCCAAGCTTACCCTTTGCTAGTCCCTAGCAAAGCCAAACTTAGCAATGGATCAGGAGTTGCTACAACGCTTTCACACCTCAAAAGTACACATGCTTTCTCCTCTATGTTAGAAAAAACTTTTTTTTTCAACCTTTAACTTACTCATATTACCTTTAACCATGGAGCTTATAGCTTTTTCTTAAGATCTTGGGCAATTGAAAGATAGAACAATCAAGTCAAGCACCATATCTTAAACTCTTTGTTTAACCTTCATTCTGGAGTTTTTGTAGGTTTTCAAAATAAAACTCAAAGTTCCCAGTATGACTCTCTCTAATCTCTCATTTGTGGTATTTGTGGATCCTCACTTAGGCAATAATGTTGTGTTGCCTTTCTCTCATAGTATGTGGTATTTTTGGAATAAGGCAGTAGGACACTATTCCTTCTTCTCTCTCACCCTAAATCTAAGGTTTTTATGTGGAGTTTATAGGTGGGAGAAGATTAAATCTACTTACTAAGCATATATTTTAAATTCAAGCAATGGATCCAAAGTTACAAGTCATACTGATCAAGTGGTGCATATATGGTGGATAAAATATAGATGGTAGGGAATGTAGTAAAGCATGTAGTGAAGTGAATAGAATAGATGATGGGAAATCTTACTTTTGCTCCTTGAGGAATCTTCTCTTTTTTGGATTTGGAAACTTTATAGAGAACCTGGGTTGTATCTTTTTCTTTCTTTATTTTTCTTTTATGGAGAGGCGAGCATCTAAGTACTCATTGTTTTCATCGGACACTTGTCCATTTTTTAACTCTCCTTTATTCTTTCTTTTTCTTAGGAAGGTAGGCTCTACTCGCCCGTAGGACACTTGTCCATTTTTCATCTCCCTTTCTTCTTTCTTTTTCTTAGGGAGGTAGGCTCTACTCGCCCGTAGGACTTTTGTCCATTTTTCATCTCCCTCTCTTTTTTTTTTTTTAATCTACAACCCAGATCTCTTTTGTAATAACTTTTGAGAGATAAATAAATACAATGGAGCCTTTGTAAGATATTGGCTAGCAATGAATGAGTGTATGGGTATAGGGAATATTTTTGGTTGTTCTCTCCCAGGATAAGAGTAGAACGTTTTTGGTGGATGTTTGGTGGATGCTTTGTGGATGCGTACTTCCAGGGTAGAAGTAGCATAAATGCAAGTGGTGTAGAGTGAAGTGGAATAGAGTGTGGTGGAGTGGAGTGTGCATGATCAGCATGACAAGTTTCTAAGGGTCGACAAAGATTGAACAAACTCAATGCAAAGCAAGCAGCCTATATATAGGTCAAAAGGTTTTCCTAATCTAGGGAGCATGTATATATGGCTGTGGTAGGAGGTTCAACACTCTTGTCACACAGGAACTTATCATGTGCACTTTAATTTTCAAAAGATAAATCTCCAGAAATCTAGTATCACTAGGAGTAAGATAAATAGCAGCTCATACTCTCATATATCATATCCGTCAATCACCTAGACTTTAGAGCAAGCATTTGCTACCCATGTGTTTCAGGTTCAAAACAAACATATCTAGCTAGTAGTAAATAAGATAAAAGGATACTTATCTGGATACATGGGGGTTGCCCTCCCCCAAGCTGGATGTTGACATAGTCTTCGATGTTCTTGATGGTTGGAAGTAGAGGTAGATAGTGATGGTGGCTGATTGATCTTCTTTAACGCTAGACACCATGTGTGTCATGTCTCACTTCCTTGGGATCCTGCTGAACTCAAATAGACAACAAAACTAGTGGAACTTGATTAAGCGTTAGGGGTTAGCCACATTGCTTTTTGTCTGTGCGGAAATCTTTTTCAAAGCATTAAATATTTTTGGGGTTTTCTATGCAAATAAGGATGACGATGCATGCAAATTTATTTTATTTTTATGCCACCACAAGTAAATATCCTTGTGGGTTATTACACACCACAAAATTACTCACATGGAGCTTAGAGTTTTTCAATGTATATGCAACAAACAAATATTTATTTTTCTTTTCTAATGCAAGGCTTGTGTTATAATGTAAATATGCTAAAGGAAAATAATTATGCAATGCAAGGAGATAAATATGGATAACTACCGATCTTACCTTTTCGGCGAGAGTTCAGTGTTTTAAGTCCTCTGAACAAGACTTCTTACCTTGTTGTTTCCTTGAGCGTATTATACCGATCTTGACGGTTGTGCTCCTTGAGATGGTGAAGGACAACGTCACCCATATTCTTTCTTTGGTCTTATGAGTTGGAGTGAAGCGTAGACAAAGCATCTTGTTTAGTGTGCATGCTTGTAAGACATTCACTTGTTGAATTTTGAGAGACTGATAAGCTTCTCCACCATTTTGCTCAAAGTATGTCCCCGCTTGGAAAGTCATGGTAGAGATCAAGTGCATGGGCTCTGTTGGTGGGAAAACACCAATGTAACCAAAAACGTCATTCATTCTTCTCTAACCATAGGCACATCAAACAAGATAGAGTTGATTTATTATACACTTTTCTTAAACCTAACTTGGGTGACAAGATTAGAAGATTGAGCATGATTGTTTGTGATTAAAACATTCAATAGATCAAGTCAAGCTCGTTGACTCTTGGAAGGGTTTTCTTATCTAAACATCAAAAGCATGATTATGATTATCTTCATCGAAAACAAGGTAAGCAACAATATAGCTTTACAAGATTAGGACTATGAGATCAAGAGAGTGGTGGTAGGAACAACTAAAAAAGAAACATGTTGAGCTAATAAAGTTGGATCGGGCAAAGGTGTTGCTCTAACATGTTTGGCTAGTTGTTTATAAACACGCCATAGTTGAAGGAAAACTTATTTATTGACAACTTACCTCAAGATGTTACCTTAATTGTTAGAACATGCCGGCACCGTAACACCTCGTGGTGGATCTTTCCATCTGCTTGAAACTTTCCTTATTTGGCTTCTTGTGTATCCTGTTCTTCACTTGTCTCCTTTATTGCATCGTCCTTTCTTTCTTGTCTTTAAATTGTGCTTAGACCTTTTTGCTTCTCTCAAGATTTTATTCCTATAATATTAGTTGACAACAAATACCCGAAGGAATACAAGTAATTGTAAACAAGGGTAGAACTGTCATGGAGCTTAAGGTTGCTTTTATGCCACAAGAAGTTTTTGATTGGATATTTTATATGCTCACCATTACTTTCTCTCTAGTTGGAAATTTTATGATATCTTAAGTTTGATTTTTATGCATGACATCTATTAACCATTCAAACTTTAGAGAGATAAAGTAATTGTGAGTAAAGGGATTGCAAACCAGCATGTCAGAGTGACAGGAGCTTGAGTAAAGGAGGAGTATGTCAGATGATCTTTAGAGGAATCGACCTTCCTCCCCCATGCTCGAGCCTTCCTGTCACTCGACACTTTAAGTGTGAATCTTTGAACCATCCCTAATCATGTGTTGCAATCACCATGTCCTTAGACGTTGTTCATCCTTTGTCCCTACAAGGTTAGTGACCGAGAATACCCGAAGGGAACTTGTCCTAGGAACATGTTTCTTTTAGCATGAGCCTTCATATGCTCGAGATATATTATTATTATTATTATTTTCTTTAGAACATAAGACAAAAGTTGGATACAAATATGAGATTTATATTCACTTACCTGTCTTTGATGTTCTTGTGGCATGTTGCTTTGTTTATCCACTTCTTTTGAGTGAGAGCTTTTCTCATATATGACACTAATGTCATTCTTTGTTCCATCTCTAAAGTGGTGGTTTGGTTTGCGTGAGGTTCATTTCACTCTATGAATAAACTTATAATCCTTTCCTGCAAAGGTCAATGGACACATACCCGAGGGAATATAACAACATGGTTGAAGTAGGGGTTGTTGTCCAAAGTTTATATGATTTAATCTATGCTAATGAAAAGATGGATCTTTGTTTATCTTTTAGCACAGATTTTATTTATCTCGTCTTATACCAACATATTTTTTTTATGGCTGCACTCTAGTACGTGGATCAAGGCAAAGGTAACTTGTAGCAAAAAGACAAGGTGAATGATATTTGATACTTACAATTCTTTCATCAATGATGAATGAGCCGTGTCTTTTGTACAAGGTTAGACTTCATCATATGCCTTGCTTCATCTCTAATCTAAGTTCATCTCTAATCTAAGTTCATCTCTTGACTTACCCGAATTGGATTTGCGAAGTTTCTGCATGGGTTAGTCCCAATACAATAACCAATGTCTACACAAGCAATTCTTAGTTCAATAACCAAACTAGACTCCATGTCTAATTCAAGTAAGGAAGGCTATTTAACCTAAGCACCACGCTTTAATTTAAAAGCCTTTAGAAGTATAGCTAGTACTTCCAAACCAAAGCATACTATAGTAGAAAAAGGTAGCATCAAAGCACTACAGAGATTTATCAAATAGAGATGAAAGAGCTTGATCATGGTGAGAGTTTTTTTTTAAATGCAAATGACATGGATGAATGCATCGGACTAAGCATGCAATGGATCTACTATGAGAAAACATAAACTAAGCGGAGTGAATGTATGAGTTATTCAAAGTAAACATGCAATGCAATGCAAGAAATTAAATGATAACTACTCAATTAATTTATAGTCCATGAGCAAGACTTTCTCACCTTTTAATCATACTTACCACGATGTGCGGCTTCTATATACGTCACTTGAGATGTGTGAATTGAATTCTTGTGACGGCGACTTCTTCTTCAATCTATACATGGTTAGAATAATATATAAATAAATACATACCTTGAGATAATAGGGTTCCAATGTTGATGAATCTTGAATGATCGGGCACCACGGGTCCTTCAATCTTTTTTTTTTTTCTTGTGGAATCTTGTCGGAAGGTCGCAACGACATCTTTTGTCCCTGTCTATTCCACAACTCAACAGAACAAGGATAATCCTACTAAAGCTAGTGATATACTAAATTAGCGAGACATCATGATCATCATTAAAATCTTTAGGCCAATTGCTTCCCCTAACAACGGCGCCAAAAGCTTGTTGGCATTTGTTAAGTGCTAAAAGAATATGAAGGATTCTCGCAAGCGCACGTAACACCTACCATTGTAGCTTTTCCCTAGGATGAGTATTCTAGAGTATCGTATTCACAGGGAAGCTTTGGCTAAAGAATTCTAATAAGTCACAATCATGTATCCACTAACTTAGCAAACCACTAGACTAAAGTGAGGAGGTAATTGTTAAAGGATAAGTAAATGTCAATGCATAAAATAATAACCTACCTAAGAAATCAAAGAGTAACTAAACTAATCAAGAGGTCAAAGGGAGAGATCAAGGTTCTGGGTAATTCTCTATTACTTAGGTTCTATGATAGAAATTATACTAATACACTTTGGAGCAGCAGGTCCGTCCCAACTCTCGAATAAGACTGGGAAGAAAGTAGTTGGGAGAAGGCTACCAGAAGCTCTACGAAACACCAATCCGAACGTGGTGGACTACAAAGGCCTTACAGAGTCTGTCACCCCCAGGGGCTACCACAACTATCCGTGGGATGGGCGCAACCTCGGGTAACCAATAGCCTAGACACCAAGTCTACACTATTGATTACTACTCTAGCTACCTTGCATAACTAGAGTCCTCAATACGAGCGGAGATCCCATCTAATAGCATAACAACTATACTTAACCATATATGAAAGGCATTGAAGTGAATAAAGAAGATAAATATATGAATCATAAGTCTTGTAGAGAAAATACAAAGACATACCATACTCGAAGACATCTCGAGAACAGGAGCATAGCTCCTCTCTCCTTTACTCCCGATTAGATCTAAGTTAGATCTAATCTAGCTCTAATTACATGGCTAATCTTCTTCTAATCTACTTCTAATTCACTAATCCCAGAGAGAGGTTATCCTTACATTGGGACACCTCTACAACTGAGAGATAATGAAGTAGAATGAGATAGAATGAATTCGGGTTTAACCCTGGGGTCAGGGGGTCTTCTTATATAGGCCTTGGCGATGAATGATAGCCCTTGGATCAAACCGACCTTGGCAACGGTGTAGATACAACCTCAATGTCGGTGGTAAACCGCCATAGAAAGGAGAGGATGACAGGGAGGACCCACCTGACGGCCGGCCTAAATGGCTCGGGCGGCCGCCGTGGTCCGAAAGCTTCCCCGGCCGTGTTTCTTCCGGTGTCCCTCTGGTACCTTCTAGAATGTTTTAGTCCACTTTTCGGGTCGAGTTACTTCACGGTTAAGTCTTGTCATCGTATGTGAGATATATTCCGGAACTTTCTCCATTCTTCTCGGTGTTTATCTGTTAAGTCCCTGAAAAGATATAAATCACAAAAGCTTGTGGAATTATGTTAGTTAGACCCCTAGTTTATGTTGATATTCATTTTACGTCCTTATTTCATGTTTAGTTGACTATTAATATTATACTATAACAGGTGTCAACACTGTGCAAGCCATGCATGTGGAACATATACATCACACCTCCGTGATCCTCTTCCATGAATCTGACTCTCATACCTTTTGCTAGTGCATGGCTAGATAGATCTAAAGAAATCTACTAATTGAAGAACACAAAAGCATAACTGCCACGGAAAAAAGTAAGACGTCGTGACATGATATTTTTAATGTGGTTCGGCAATGTCCCTACACCTCGGGGTATGATTGCGCTCCTCCGCTCCATCACTCAGGTGCTCCCATGACCTCAATCGTCACTACCCAAACTTGTCGCCAAGTCGTCTCCCGTTTATATGGGTTGTCTCATATTCATGACCCATAGGATACAAAGTTCGACCGCAACTCTTCTCAAGCCTTAATACTTAAGTTGTAGTGTAACCAAATGATTCAAATAGGACCTTACACTCTAGATTAAAAAAAAAGGTTTTAAGTATGTTTGGATCATTTATTGAGCTCTCCTGCTCTCCTTGCCAGGCAAGAATAGGCGAAGGAAAGCAAAGGTTCTGTTTGGTTTATGTCTTGTCATATCCTCTCTCTTTCCATTCCACTGCTTTGGCTAAACTGACGAATAGAGCAAGCAAACCTTGCTAAGTCAAGCTAGCTTCTCAGACAATTCTAATTTTGAACTAACGGGGGTATCCTAGCTGAGCGAGGCAAAATAGAAACAGACAAGGAAACCAAGCAAATTATGGGCCTGCTTGGTTGGCTTCCAAAATGTGCCCAGAAAAAATTGTGCCTTTATCAAAACTTTGGCGCTTGATTGGTTTGAAACTCAAAGTTTGGCAGAACAATGGTTCTAGCAAAATCAGTAGCAAGGTTTTACCAACCAATCAAGTGTTATGCCAATACTAGAGCCAAAGTTTTGACAATCAACCAAGTGTTATACCAAAATTCTTGTCAATATTTTGGCAACCAAAATTTGGCATGCACTAATTTTGGTTGGGCAAATTTTATATCCAAACAAAGTAGGCCCTAAACCCTTTGGATGAGGGCTGTGTACAGCATTTCCAGAGGCTTCCGAAATCTCTGGTCCATCGTCATCAGGATTCGACAAGAGGGGTGGAAAAACGAGGCATGAACCGTCCCCGTGCTCTGCTCTCCGTCGTCAAGAAAAAGTCAGCAGGCTTGTGCATCGACCGCGCATGATGCGCGTATTGTCCGCGACGACGGCGACCATATCGAAAGGGAGTCACGAGGACACCGTGACGCTAACCATTTCGCCAATCAACCTTCTAGTACCATCAAGAACACGACTTCAGCATTATTCGTTTGTTGGCCACAGCTAAAATAATATTAACGTTTTTATATGTTTTTATTATTCTAAAAATAAGCTAGCGAAATCGACGTAACAGCAATGAAGCTTGATCTCCCTCTCCTCCATACATGATTACATGTTTAAGTAGGATCTTACCACCATTTAATTGCTACACACAGCTGATCGAGTTCATTCATTCATATATATAGACACAAAAATACACTAGATCTCATCGATACAGTGAAAACTGACGTTGAGTTCACATCAGGGTATCGATCGGATAACTGAGAACAGATCGTTGATGGCATCACTGTCATGGTAGGGGCCTAAAGAACATGATCAACTAGTTAAATAACCCAAAAAACACATCCAGTGCTACACACTATATATACTGTACTTGCTCAGCAAGCTTTCTTTTTTGACCAGCTTGCCTGGAGGCTGGAGGCAAAGCATATCCGGTCCTATGCTCTCCACCAACCAAGATCGTGCAACCAGCAATACTTTACAGTTGTACAAGGATAGGATTGCCACTGCTGCGTGCCAATGACTTGGCTAACATAAATATCTCCTACCCTGAATTTTATTTTATTACTAACATGTTCCTTTTGCCAACAATTTCCTACTTCGTCACGATATAAGTCCACTAGGGCCCGTATGACACTAACAATCTATAAACAATATTATCTTAAGTAGAAAGGTTTATGGGTTCCTTGTGATGAACACACCTATCCGGGTTTTAAGTCCTCAACTTGACACGAGTAGTGCTAGTATTTTATAGATTTATTTTACTTATTTTAGGATTTAACGATATTATTTTTTCAGTGGTAGCCAACATCCCCATCTCGATAGTGAGACATCTTTTTTTTAAGAAAATGCAATAATATTAATAATATCTCAACCTCTGCTTCAACCGATGCATATAACTGTTTCTTATAGACACCAACACTACAACCAACACGAGAGCAGAACGCACACCAAATAGACACGACTTGCCAAGATCCATGCGCACACACCATAGCTCCAACACTACAACCAACACGAGAGCAGAACGCACACCAAATGGACACGACTTGCCAAGATCCATGCGCACACACCGTAGCTCCTCGCCACAACCATTATAGATTGACATGCATGGGATTCCAAACCGACGCCTCCAAGAAGGAACACGACGCCATCGGTGCCACCAGCCACAAGGTCAAGGCATTACAACTAGGAACAACATGCTGCACAAAGGGGAGAGAGCCGATCAATAGACGCTTCCAAGGAAGAATGTGGCGCCCTAAGGCGGCGGCGTCGATTGGTCTAAGGGAAGGGACACAACTTTTGCCATGACGCCTCAGCCCCATGTGTGGCATTGACCAATGCCCATACTCATGGTGACGGTAGCCACCCATCATCCAAAGATCGGGCCCCATGTAGTAATGCCACACATCGTGGTTGATAGAATGTCGTTGTTAGCGGCAAGGCGTCTGTTGTCGTCACTATTGGCTCGCTGGCTGGTTGCCGGGCACTCCCCCCAGTCTAATCCGCCCAGCCCGGGAGCCGCCACCGCCTAGGAAGTCCAACTAGCGCGCCTTTGCCAGAGCCCTACGCGCCATCCCCGTACCACTGATGTCCGGCATCGAGCCGCCGCCAGCCCTAAGGAGACCGGAACCCAAGACCGGAGACTTCGACGGGGAGCAGGCACCTCCACCTCCACCGAGCCTATATGTGTGGCTCTCTCCACGCCTGCACTGAGCCTATGCGTGTGACAGCCTAGAGGTTGACCGCCGGTCTTTCCCCTCTGACGCCTTCACCGCACAAGCACATAAGTCGACACCGAAGGCCTCGATGGCGACTAGACACTTGCACTTCCACCGAGCCTCCGTACACGGCTCCCTCCATGCTTCGCCAAATCTTGGCCCTAGGGAGTGTCGCCACCTTGCTACACGACCAGCCGCTGCACTAGCACGTGCGAGCCAAGACGCGGTCGCTACGAGCTGACCAGCCTGGCTGGCCGCCGCCACCAAAGACGCAGGCCGGAGCCCGGCCACCTTTGCTAGATCTAGCCACGGGATAACCGCATCCGGTTGGGCGGCCCCAGATCCACCACACCTTTACGCCGGAGAAGGTCGTCGCCACCCTCCGTTGAGCTTCACGTCTCCCTAGAAAACAGGTCCTAGAGAGGGACGAGATCCCCGCCGCCGCCCTTTTTTGGAGCCTCACGGCCTCCGAGTGCTGCAGCAGCTGTGAGGCGCAGAGTGAGACGGGTAGGGCGGGCGGAGTGGCGGCTAGGCGTCGGTTGCCGCCTGTTACGGTCCTACGAAGAGTGACGCAGGGGCCAATCAGTTTAGGTGTGAGATGACCGTCAATCTCATGATTTATGGGTCTACCCCAGTTTTCTAGAGGTCCTCGTAGTGGTAGAGTGTTTATATGTACGTTTATATGTATTGTCATAAAAATGTATTGTGAAAATATGTTTCATAATAAACCTAATAATATAAATATTATTTTTCCAATCTATACAAAAATTTAAATTTTTAAATGCTGCACTAGGCAAAAGACTGTCCTAATGGAGGAATTAGTGGATAGGGACGTGTCCATGGAAAGACGACAGTTGAGGATTTCCCGCGGATAAGGTTGTCACCATCTTTGACGCCAAATTTTTTCACCAGTTTACTACTGGCTCAAGGCTGTTGGGCAGAACAAATATATAATGCATGCAAGAGCTTGCAACTGGTTCAAAGCTGTAGTAGTAGATAAACATTAGCAATCGACTTCTATCAGTTGTAGAGCCTAGGAAGAAATTTAAAACAAAGATAAAAAATCATTAACATATAGTTAGAAAAACAAAGGAAATTAAGATTACTCTCCTGCCCTGATTGCTCATAGTCGCTAGCAACGGCCGACCACCCTCCTCTTCGCTCGCCTCTACTGTCGAATAGATCTACTTAATAGTTCTCCGGGAGGCATCCTCGGAGGTAGATTGGTTCGGAGGGGTGTGCGAAATCGAAATCTAGACGGGAGTTCATAGATGCAAGACACCGGATGTATCCAGGTTCAGACCGTTGGCGTGACGTAAAACCCTACGTCGTGCACTCTGTTTTACTGGATGATGGTTCAGATAGTCGAATGAGGGAGGTCCCTACCTGCCTTATATAGACGGGGCGTAGGGTTACAGAAAGAAACTACGAGGTCGTTAGGATACAATCTGTTACATGATTTCCGACTGCCCTCCTCGCCTCTCGACCCGCCTAGCTAGCCACCGTCCTCATTGCCGTCGGGCACACGGGCATGCCACGGGTAGGGTTTAGCTGTTATGCTTCCTCGGCTGCCGACTGCTCTCCTCGCCTCTCGCCCCGGCTGGCCATCGTCCTCATTGCCGTCGGGCACACGGGCATGCCCACGGGCGAGCCTTGCCCACAGATAGCGGGCACGGGCACAGATTGTTGCTACTCGTGGCAGGTGGTGGGCGCGGGCGCGGTTGCCATCTTTAATCTGAGGATCCTTTTTTTCAGCACACATAATCCAAGAATCCAGTGTCTGTTTGCACTCAGTTTGGTGACGACCAGATCAACTTTAATTGTTGTTCGTAATGCAGGGGTTTTAGCTCCAAACTGGTTCTTTTCTCATCTATCGACTCAAACAAAGGAATGTCATTGGAGGAAGGTAACAACATGCTGCTGCTTTTACATGCTACCATCTACTTGTAGATCCAATGGAGTGTTCATCTTTATTTACGTCTCATAAAGCACACAACTTGCTACGTCGACTATGATGATTGGGAATCATTGGGCAACCATGCCAGCTGGTGCAGGGCAGCAGCAGGCAGATGGATAAGAGTATCGATCAGTTTGACGCCCCTAGATCACATACACGGATCGAGTAGAACAGTTCGGTTCCTCAGCAGTCAGTACATCGCTTTTCTTAAATGCGTCGACTGATGAGAGGATAAAGGGCGGGTGAAACTGCTTCGCGTACTGCGTTTTTTCTTAGAGCTACTGCTACAGCTACCGCTGATTTCCGGCTATTATTGGCTTTCCATAAGGTGACTGGCACTTCTATAGAGTATGCATAGCAAAAGATTCAGAAGAAAGTCAAAAGTCTTTTTATCTTTATTTTTTTCCCAAACTGAAGTCATTAACTTGACACAAACACTACATTTAACTGATAACGAAGTAATAGGGTGGGGTGATTATTAGTGGAGGCGGGTTGATCCAGTACCATGAGCAAACCAAATCCTACGTTGACATTTGTTTGTCTCAGTATAATGAAGGTATTACTATACCTTCAAACTACAACACATATACATATGCTCATAAACACACGTGAAGCGAAACTAGAACAAATTAGAGGGACTAGACTTACCCACATGGACACATAATATATGTCATACAGAGGGTGCATACATGATGAAAATTTAGATATAATAATACTCTATACGTAGCTCTGCCCCTTACTAGAGATCTTTGTAAGTTCTCAAACATTTGATATAAACCATGAAGTACTAGAGATAAATCATAGTGAAAATTGCAAGATATATATAAGGTAAAGTGTTATCCCAGAACACAACGAACTTGTCTTGGACAGAACGCTGTCGAGCTACTCTCAATCCAATGGGTGTGCAACTCTCTGCGTGCATTCTTTCACTCCATCCGATCATATCAAGCCAAATACCCTTTCACAGTGCACAATACACAACAAAAAGCTGAGCGTTAAACACAAGGTTCTGGGTGAAAAGGGATATGCGATTCGAGTAAGTGCACATAAACACGTCTTACGAGTCAGGATTCTGATGAGATGTCACTCCCAAGTGTTTCCGGGCTTCTACTCTCGTACTATTGCTCAAAATTTGATATTGGCAAAGTTTGATATTGAAAAATTTTATTTCAAAATGGAGGTAGTACGAAACTAGATGTTTCTCATAGTACAAGTATCTTTCACAGATATCCAATTCAAAAGCAACTCGTTGTGCAAAGCCATTGAAGTTTGTGCATATGTCAACTTCGGGAGAGGAGGGGTGGGGGAAATTAACCCTAAATTTCGAAGGTGGTGGATCAAGTTGCAAGGACTTTTGATTTATCCACCCAATCAACTTATACTCACATACAAAAAAAGCAATTGCAGTAGAAAATAATTAGTAATAACGTCGTTTCCCTGGTCATGACAAATGTGTTTATGGGTATTATTGAGGTCTTGATAGTAACTGCTTGGTCACCTATCCACGGTCTATTACGTACACTAAAACCGCCCGGTAACAATTAATCAAGTTGTTTCCAGACGGATGTTGAAACCCTAGCGAAAGTAGGAGAATATATTTCAGGGAAAGTTCTAAATTATTTCGCTAGGGATGTTGAATCCCTGGCGAAAGTAGAAGAATATATTTCATGGAAAGTTCTAAACTATTTCAGGGATATAACCCTAGTTTTTCAAACCGGACCGGAGATCGAACCGGTGAACGTCTCGGTTCACGGTTTAAATGGTTCAACCGTTTAGACCGCCGGTACAAAAAGGTTCAAATAGATTGCTATCTAACCCTAAGACACAAACAAAGTTGCATCCCAGTGGTTGTTTCGGTACATTGTGAAGGTGAGGTTGGGAGTTCGAAACCCTTGCGTGCTCATTAAGCCCTTTTTTTCACTATTTATCCACATTTCTCCACTCCTCCCACGTGACTAGCCTCCATGCGCCGGCTCCAGCGGTCCAATTTCCGGTTATTTGACCGGTTTTTCACCTGTTTTATGAGAAAACCGCCGGTTTGACGCCGGTTCAATTGCATACCGATCTTTTATCTGAACTGAACCGGCTAGGCCTCTGGTTCGGTCTTTTACCGGTCGGACCGCCGGCCCGGTTCCGTTCGAAAAATTAGGGATATAACTTGAGCCAGCAATTAATATGCCAGTTGACTTTGACTTTCTAAATTATCTATCTAACTATTTCATTTCAGGATATAACTTGAGCATAACTTTGACTTTTTATTTTTATTAAAGTGTTTATTGAAAAGTGATAAAAAGTTGTTTTGGACATAACTATTTTTCTAACAGTTGGTTCATCCACAAACATCGTTTAAAACACGTTAGGAGCTTAAAAATGAAGTGGCATAAAGAAACGAAAAAGGGTGGCTCGATTAGATCTCGTGTGTGTCGTGTGATCGTCCGGCAACATCGATTTCGATAAGGAGCGAGATTAGACCAAATTGGTGAAAGTGACAACCATGGACAGATGAGAACACGAATTTCATAGGTTTGAAAAGAAGCAAGAGGGTTAGTTTATTTAACTAGGCTAGCCTTAAAAGCTGGGCGCACCTCTCTCTCTCTCTTAAAGCCACTAGGCCTCCTCTAGCAACTGAGAAATTTGTAAGCATGATTATACTGTTTACCCCTCCCCAAAGAGTTGTATTGTTTCTTCAAAATTATTGTAATGAAACAGAAAGGACGTTACATATTGCAGTTGAAGCAAGTGGAGTTATTTATCTAATTGTCAAGCTAAGTCCATTGAAAACATTTATTACATTTAAAAAAACAAAGAAAAATGTTTTGATGCGAATTCTAGTCACAAACCAGGAAATGCTTGATTGCTTGAGTCATTGGACGTCTACGTTGTATTGTGTATATTTAACATTCATAGATAAATCCTCAAACATACAGATATCGATCTAGCTTATATTCCTAGGTTATGGGTTATCGAATCCATAAGGAATGTGAGTGTTTTACCTAAAGTTATGGTCCATCCAAGGACTACAAGATAAATGATAGATGTGGTTAGAGAGTATTATTACTATGGGTTATGAACCTAACTACCTAAATTTTGGTAAGACTCCTAGTTCGTTACTACGGGCATCGGCTCTAACCTAGTTTTAGCGAAGCCATTTTGGGTCTATAACACTACTACGCACCTAAACGTGGAGGATTACAAATGACAGACGAGCCATCACCACTTGTTGCGTACCACTACAATCCATGGAGCACACATGAAATAAGGTTAACTGATAGCTAGGCACCACATCTAAGCTATAGATTATGACTTTAGTCTCCTTCTTTAGACTAAAGCACTCGATTAAGAGCAAATACCTTGGGCACTTATCAAGATACACATTTAATGATCCTTCTAAACATTGAAACACACAGACAACTTGTTGCACAAGCAGTAAAGAATCACTAGAGGCTTCAACATGTTTCACTTCTATGGATTGTAGAATTTTAGAGCTGAACAACAAAGCTTCATATTTGGCTTGATTGTTAGTGCAAAAACAATCAAATCAACTTGAGGTTTTCAAACCAACACTATTGGGTGAAACGATCGCCACACCAATGCCTTGACATTCTTTGCAAGCCAATTTATTGGAATAAAGCTTCTACAGGCCAAAAGTAACATAGCTAATTTCATATTCAAAATTAACTCATCGCTCAACAAAACAATCATAAAAAATCTGGCCTTGTAATGTTTTCAAAGGTTTGAAGGCGAATCATATCATATTCAAGTAATGTTTATAGTCATTTGCTAATCGGTCTGCTAAGGAATGACTGATATAACGTGTTAAATGCCATCGTCCTAGCAAGCAACCCACAAGTACTAGATAAAAGATAATGTCTCAATTTAGTACACACGTAGTATAACAATATGCACAATTTTTTCAACATGGGCATATCTTGTCTTGGAATCAAAAGAAACATTGACCATTATAAATGATAACATACACTTTTCCTTCATCTTCTTGAGTTAAACCAACATTGATTATGGCTTCAACGGTCATATAACCCTTTTGTTTTGAGCTTTAGTGCTAACCTATAACTATAGAGAAGTAAAAGGTGCTCATGGAGACGTTTTTTCCCTCGCAGAAGAATGAAAATACTAGCTAGTGATAAGGTAGAATTAACTAACCATGTTGTTGATTCTAATTAAGCTAGACAAAGTTGTAATAAAAAGAACAGTGGTTAGGGCAGGCAGATTAATTCAAAACTAGTGTCTCTTTCCCCTTCCTTGTTAATTTAAGACTATTGTTTCTTTCCCCTTTCTTCCGGTGCACGATCTCTTTACGTCCATCATGCTGTTATCTTTTCCCAGATAACAATAACCACACACGATAACACAATATATCTCACTGGCACTCTGATATGGCACAAGTGCTACATCAGCAATTCATAGAGGTTCATATGTGCCACGTAGGCATGTGTAAGTTATCGGAAATTTTTGAAGGTTAGGGTACTGATTTGCTTTGACGACTTTAATCTCTGTTTTCCAAGAATCCTGGTACATAATATGTCGTGATCATAAACATAAGACCAGACCATAATTTCACATAAAACACGTAACTCTCCCTGCCCACATGATTCATCAGTTTGATTCTGACCAAACAGTAGCTGGATTAGCACTTTGATTTTGACCAAACAGTAGATGGATTACTTGCCTAAACATGGTACCACAGAAACTGTCAGGACATGCAGAAAGGAAACAGCTACCATCACTCATGATGTAAACCATCAGACGAGTTAGTTTTTTTAAAAAAAGAGAATATATTAATATCCAATTTCTGCATCGACTGATGCATATGGCTGTCAGACGAGTTAGGTTTATTTTGTGGGCAACCACAAGATACAGATCGAAGCCAACATCGTCTCCGATCAGTACCTACCCTGTACAGCGAGACACGATTGACGTGGAATGCTCGAATGCTATAGCAGCAGGATTGAAGGTTAAAGACCAAACCAAATATCAACATCTACAGCATGACACAACAGGATATGATAAGATTGAAAACAGCTCTGATAACGCTGTCCAAATTAATAACTATAAGTGGTAAGCAGTAGTGATCTCTGTGAAAATTAAAGCGAACAGAATATGAGGCAGATGAAAATCCAAAGAAGAATTTGGCAGCAGCAGCGACGTAAACAGATCCTAAGAAAAAGATGAGACGTAACAGTTACAAGATCTGCCACTAGTGTTCCTTTCATGCTTTTTTACCTGATCAAAATATCTCTGCAGTGCCACATGACCATAAAATCAACCTGACAAGAGCAAAAGTACATTACAAAACATCATGCCACTACCAAAGATTGACACAATCGAAAAACATAGGGAAGATAAATTTTATTATTCACTTGGTATAGTAGTTAACACCGACTCTTTTTTGTTTATCATCCTTTGGCAGTGCAATCGCTTTTTGTTTATTTTATACAAGATTCATCATTCCCCAGTTCAAGTCGTCGAGTGAATGTATCGACTATCACCTGACCTGGTAAACCTTGCAATGCCACTACATCATCAGAAGGACAAATTATCCTTTAACTCTGCTTAACCGTGAAGCTCCCTAATAACTGGAAGTAGATTCAGACACTATCACACGATAACTGGCTTTCTTCATACACCAAATACTGTGTCCTGACTAGGTATTTTAGTGCTCAACAGTGAGATCACACAATTGGTCCATCCTCAGGAAAGCAACCGGCAGCAGCTCCAGTCTTATTTCTGAACTCTGAAGAAACAAGCAATTGAAGGCACAAGAATCCGTCAGTTATGGATCGGTGCAAGGACAGACTGGTCGAATAGGTCAATTATGTATCTTAATTACCACTGCTGCTGGATGCTTCTGGCTACTTTCAGATTCCAGATATGCCCCACATGTACATGATGTACGCTGAATTATTGCTGTGGTACTGCAACTACACCGGCAGATGCAGGTGTCACCTGATGAGTGCACAAGGTTTTGCAGCCGTTGGGAGGTCCAAAGAGAACATGTCCGTCACTTTCGGAGCAAAGAAATAGACCGCTGCGTCATGTTCATGCGTCAGTGATCCTGGTCCGTCCATCTGTGGCACATTTAGAGGGCAACATGTTCCCCAGTCACCCGGTGAGATTGGAAGTGCCACATCTTCACAATGGTTTTCAGTCCCTTTCCGCCTCGCACCGCGACTGCCGCAGATTGTCAGGATCAACCAGACAGCCTTCATCAAAGGGCGCAGGATACATGAGAATTTTCGCGACGGTACAGTTGGCGTGCCGTTGGCTGTACGCACGTCGCGTTCCAATGGTGCTGCTGAAGGTTGATCTGGCCAAAGCCTTCGACACGGTGGCCTGGCCCTTCCTCCTAGAGGTCCTACAGCACATTGGCTTCCCACAGCGCTGGCGCGACTGGATATCGGCAGTGCTGTCCACAGCTAGCACGCAGGTGCTCGTCAATGGGCGGCCGGGTCGGCGCATCTGTCATGCGCGTGGCTTGCGCCAGGGAGATCCCCTCTCCCTGTTTCTGTTCATCATCGTCATGGAGGTCCTCAACTCTATTATTGCCAAGGCGGACGAGCAGGGCATGCTCACACCACTCCCCGACCTGGTGGTTAAGTGCAGGACTTCCATTTATGCTGATGATCTCGTCATCTTCCTGGCTCCAACCTCGGTGGACTTTGGATGTATTAGGCGCATTCTTGAGAGCTTCGCTGGTGCTTCTGGCCTGGCGACCAATCTCAACAAGTGCGTCATCACACCCATCCGTTGCTCAGAGGAGGACATCGCCGCCATCCAAGCGGTCTTCCCCTGTCGACGACAAGACTTCCCGGTAACCTATTTAGGGGCACCGTTGTCCCTAAAGAAACTGGGGCGCGACTTTGAGCAGCGCCTGGTTGACAAGGTTGCTGCGAGGATCCCAACTTGGAAGGGCAATCTACTCACCAAGATGGGTAGGAAGACGCTGTCGCTGCACAACCCCTCTCGGCAATTCGGTTCATGTGTCTATCTGGCGTGCGCTCTCCGCGGGGGGGGTGGAAGAGATAGACAAGCGCAGCGTGCCTTCCCGTGGGCGCGGTGGTGGACAATGCATGGTGGCTTGGCCTATCGTATGTGCCCCGAGGGATTTGGGCGGCCTCGGCCTCCCTGACCTCAGAGTCCAGGGATACGCCTTGAGGCTGCGCTGGGAGTGGCAGCGCCGTGTACAACCTGACGCGCCATGGGCACAGCTCCCTTGTCAGACAGAGCACTTGGTGGACTACATGTTCAGGGCCTCAACAACCATTCAGCTTGGCAATGGTGAGCGTGCTCTCTTCGGATCGACCTGGCTGGCTACCCGGGGCGCCTGCGACCGTGTACCCAATTTATTCCGGCGGTCACGCGCGATCGGCAAGAAAAGGTCGGTACGCGAGGCCCCTCTCGGATGACTAGTGGGCGCATGACATACGAGGCGCTCCCTACGACGTCGTCCTTGTCGAATACGCGGAGCTAGTGGACATTCTGCAGGACGTTCACCTGCAGGAGGGCGTCGAAGATCAATGGATCTGGCGTTGGACATCTAGTGGGCAGTACTCCTCCTCCTCAGCCTACCGTGCGTTCTTCCTTGAAAGATCTGGCCTGGCGGGAGCCGAGGAGGTATGGAGAGCTTCGGCACCTCCAAAGGTTAAGTTCTTCATGTGGCTGGCGTTGCACGGGCGACCATGGACGGCGGGCGCCGGTTCGCCACGGTCCGCAGCCCTCCGCGCCTACTCCGCGCTCGCGTGACCAAGGGGATGAGACTATCGACCACTTGCTCACGGCGTGCATCTTCAGTCGTCAGGTCTGGCACCTCATACTCTCCCGCGTCGGTCTCGACCAGCTGTGCCCCTTGCCGGACTCCAGACTTGTCGATTGGTGGCTACAATCCCGCAGATTGGTGGCACAAGACGTTAGGCGCCCTTTTGACTCTGCCGTTCTGCTGGTGTCCTGGGTTATCTGGAAGGAACGCAATAGGTGCACTTTTGACGGCACCGGCGCTGGAGTGACGCCTCATCGACTGCTTCAGGTCCTGCTTGACGAAGGCGAGTCTTGGATACTAGCTAGATTTCGCGGTGTTTCGCCGCTGCTCCGCGTGCTTCCTTAGGGCCTGCGGTTCTCTTCTTAGTCGCAAAATAGGTTTCTTCCTAAGTACAACTTGTTAGCTCCACCGTTCTAGCCGGTGCCTTTTGTTTGTATGTCGCCTAGTCTACCTTTGGCATCTCGCCAGTTGTATGTCTAGGATGTAACTAAATTATCCTTCTTCTCTTAATGCAAAACGGGCAATGTCCCGGTTTCGGAAAAAAAAAGATCGTCTGTGAATCAAATAATCAATGCAAAAATCAGTTCTTGTATTTCACTTTCAAGAGGATCTGATCTAGTGCTGCGCAGGTAAACCTGTTGTCTGCAATGTTCTCACAGTAATGGAGCATAGGTCCATGTGACTGCTTTGTGGACAGAAGTTATCTTAATCCTGAAGTTATCAGAGGTATCAAATTCTATCAAGGCTATCAAGCACAAAACACACCAGAATTCCATCACAAGATATCAAGGACGGTACGATATGCATGATGCTGCTAAAGTGGGAGGGACTGGGATGTAGTGCAGTGACTGCCTACCTTGAGAAAGAAAAATTGTCGTGATGCTCAATGTCTGCATCCCACGGTGAAGCTGCTTTCAGTCGGCATCACTACTACCATCAAGCACAATCTGTTCATGACACCTAGCGCACCAGGATTTTTTTTTTTTTAGATGAAACCCAAGGGCTCATATTTCAATAAGCAGGATAGATTTTGTTTAACAAACCAACACAGTTGGTAACACAAGTTACCAAACTGCGCGGCCGACACCACACACACCCCGAAAACAAACTAACCGGATTACAACGAAAACAACAAAGCACCGAAAGGCAACTCACTAGCTAGCTAATGCACATCCAAGGGCTCGGACAGCAGCCCACGCACATCCCACACGCCGCAGGAAAAGGTCGTCGACATTGAGAAACAACTGTGCTTCGACAACCGGGGCATAAGGTCAGGCCATGCCGTCCCCGAGCTCAGCTAGGTTGAGGTCCCAGCCTGAACAGTCCAACCCGCCATTGAGCAGCTTGTTCAAGGAGCTCTTCTTTCTGGAAGACATGTTGTCCCCGAACGCCTGTATGAATTTCCCCTTTAGCTCTGCGTCAGGCGCGTTCTCTGCAACGTGAAAGCCGAGTTTCTTGAGCAGCACATTCTGGGCCTGCCTGGTCGCGTTGGGAGCCTGTGGTTTTGCGGCGATGCGCCCACTCCGTCTGATCACAGAACAAGATTAATACGGGTAGTTCATCATGCTATTGAGATCAGCCAGTCTAAAACCTTCTGCCAGGCCAATAATAGTACGATGAAACACTTTGTTACTGTTGTACAGTCTATGCTATTACAGTTTCTTTGGTACCATCTGATTAAACAACTGTTGATAAAGAGCAAATAGACGAGAATGGTAGTTAAAAGTACTGACAGATTGCTACTATTTTCATAAAAATCTTAAGCATAAAGTTAAAGAGGGTATCAGAACACGCCCACCAGACAAAACTGTAACGACTGCCTCTATGTTATCAAATAAATGATCAGAGACCCCATCTAAATTAGACCATCTAATGTTTCAAAAAAAAAAAAAATAGACCATCTAATAATTTCTCTACAGAGATAGACCATCTAGTTAGATCCAAACCATGCAATGAACAAACAAGACATAACTCCTTGATAACCGGGGGCGTCATAACAGGTGTACGGAAAAACATGAGCAGCAGTCTGATCATATTGCTTGTCATTATCCTCAGTGCAGTGCTTTTGACATAAAAGTCTCTCCAAACGCCATGTTCCCTACACTTGTATCACCTTTATTTTCTCACTTTATTGTGTTACCTTGTATGCCAGTGGCAACGTGTGGCATGTGCACCAAGGCTACAAGCAATAAGGAATAACATAAATTACTTTTCATTCAGAATGGCATATGTTATTTTCCTGTTCTTGTTTCAAAACAGAGAACCATAGATACTGTTATCAGTTGATAACTCCTCCTACAATAAATACAAGTCCATCTAGGTTTGTCCTAAGTCAATTTTTTTTTAACTTTTACCAGTAATAATGTCTAAAAAAGAATAAATTTTCTATAATAATTGGGGAAAAATTGGATGGCTCACATCGATCGAGAGCGGCCGATCCGACGGCTACAAAGTATGTAGGCAATGGTAGGCAAAATTATGCAGGCAAAAATTGCCTCCTGTTGTGTCTATGACAGTGGGCCCTGGAAGCAAAAATTGCCTCTCATTGCCTTCACAAAATGAAGGGGTTAAGAATGAGCGGTAATTGCATTTTCGTTATTCGTTTTTTTGGTGAAGGGTAAAATGGTAACTTCATAAACACGAAATATTGTTTTGCCTAATATAGTTAGGGTGGATAATACAACTACTATAGTTCGTTGGATTTTTTTTTTCAATATCTCCTCGTTCTAGGGTTCGTCGTTCGTCACATCGGCGGCACCGGTGGTTGGGGGATCGCCGCCGCAGCTGATCCGCCGGCGTGGGGGCTCTGAGGCGTCCGCGAGAGGGCTTGGGGAGAAGTAGAGAGAGGAGCAGCCGCCGGTGTAAAGTCGCCCGCCGCCGAGCGCGCTGGGCCTGGAGCTGCCGCGGGCTATCGGCCTGCGGAGGCGCGGGCGGGTGGCGAGCGGAGGTCAAGTCCGGCACCTACGGCCTCCCATCGATGTCGGCGATCTCTACGACGGCGAGGTGAGGCGGTTCCCCGGTGCTCGTGTACGTTCCTAGGGCCCAAGCGACGGAGGGAGGTCACGCGCCTCGTCAAGGCGAGGTGCACCTACCGAGAGGCCACGTCGGGCGGGCCATAAGCGCCACGGGCAGCGCCACGCCCATGGTGCAGGCCGTCTGACCCGACGACGCCGGCCGCAACCCGCCCGCACCAAGACGTAGAGCTCGAAAAACTACATTTTTTGGCTGAACCAAGTAGTATTTGTTTTCGTTGAAGAACTAACTATCCCAAGCTTTTGTCTCTCGGATACCGGATAACTACTCAAGGGCCAATTGTATTATGCTTGTGCTATAATTATGACAACAATAGTTTTCTAGAGGACATCTCCCATCTCAATCGCCATGATCTGTAATTTTTGAGCCGGAGACAGTGTTAGGTCTGCTTCTTTCTACTACTACAATTACAATCAGAATGCTCTGTTAGCCACAACACCGTATCCTCTTTGTTTTTTCAGGTATAACCTGAATCCATCACAATGTTTATCTTTCAGGTTTTAGAATGATTTTCTAATGAACAAGTGATTTGAGAATATCAATATTGAGCATATTAGCTTATTTTCTCCATTTTATTGGTTGTTTCATATACCCCGAACACCGATTCACTAACATTTGATTAAAATGGATGATGCGATGGTAGGGAAGGTTGGACGGAGCCTGGCACCCTATGACACCATCTATGTTTGGAGCGCAAAGACCGCGAGCATCCCCCGAGGCGTTGATCCGGCCGGATGAAGCCCGGTGGCGGAATGGTGATCCCTATCGGAGACAATCGTCCAGAGCTGAAGGTTGCGGACAAGAAGTTGGATGGCACGGTTAAGAGAACAAACGTCGTCCCGAGTCCGACCATTTGTTAGAATTGTCATTATTGTTATAATAGTGTGTTAACCTAAGGGAATTCAGACTTTTGCTTGTTTATGTCTACTTAATGGAATTCAGACTTGGCTGGTGTCAACTATTCGGCTGTGATAAGGGGTTGGCATCCGCTATTTTATTCGGGTCTGTTGTGTTGTGACAGCTTGTGCAGAGTAGGACCATGGAGTTCGGATGATTGCTTGATTGATCGGTTACTAGGTGTGATGTTGACGGTTGATCTTGGTCTCTCGTGTTGCTTGAGCCGTGTTAGCTCGTGATATTCATCGAAGCTTGTGTGATTTACTCCTCGTCGGTGGGTCCGACCGTGCGGCCGAGCTTGTGATGTTGCCCGTCTTGACCCGCGGGGGAAGAGCATATGAACATTTTGTTTTCTAGGATGCTCTTGGAGAGCAGCTCAACATTTGTCCTAGCTAGTTGTATTCACCCATGATCCTCTTGCAAAGTTGCAAGCGATCGATCTAGAGTGTGTTGGATGTATATACAACCCCGTCCAACAGTGTGTGCATTACCATATCCATTTGTAGCGGGCGGAGGAAGCTGCGATCCTAAAATTACGGTGGAAATTTTCGTGGTTTCCCCCTTGGCGGCGGCGGCAGGAGGAGGGGCGTCGTTGGTCGAGACCGGCGTGGGTATACGGCGAATAAGGAAATTTTTTCGTGGTTAAGAAACTTGGCGGGCTGTCCATAATTTTCAAATTAAATCACTCTTGGTCCATAATGAAAACACTTCAATATCCCAATGGTTATACCAATTTGTTTATGATCTTTGGGCTCCCAAGTTCGAACCCCGCTATGCCCATGTTTTTTAATAGGGTTTTCATTATTTTTTTTCTCTATGTTCTTTATTTTTTGTGTAATTTTTTTTTGTGCGTAGACACCTCATTTTGGCTCCATTAACATACTAGTAAAGTTTCAGATGATTTGGAGATAGTGGTGATTCACATATCTCACATGTGATGACATCTCTCATAGTCACATTAAGCTGTAGTGAGACATGTATGTCTTTTGTGAGGACGTGTAGCACCACTTTGTTAGAATCCAATGAAACTTTTTGTCATGACTTAACACCAAAATGGTGTGCCCATGCAAGTTTTTAGATTTTTATAGCAATGTTAGGATATTTTAACATTTATTCTTTAGTAAATCAAGAAATAATTACAATAATAGGTAAACTTGCTCTAAAAAATGCACAAATGCACACAACATCTTAGTTTGGATCCATAAACACCCTATTAAAGTTTCAGATGATTTGAAGATAGTGGTGATACACACCCTTCACAACCATGAACATGTCTCGCATAGAACCATGTGAGTGAGTGAGAGGGGTTCATGGTTGTGATGGATCCATAGTGTCTTTTTGTCCAAATCATTTGAAAAATTTATGACATGGTAATGGAGACAAATTATGATGTTGTGTGCATTTATACAATTTTTTGAACACTTTTATCTATTATTGTGATTATTTTATGGTAAATTGAAGGAAAAATGAAAAAAATAACCTATGCTAGGTAGAAAAATCTAAAAACTTGTATGGACCACTCATTCTGGTGTACGATTATGACATAAAATTTTTAAGTGATTTAGACATTGTGGTGATACACATCCTTCACAACCATGAACAAGTCTCACATGTAATCATGGTGTAAGTGAGAGATGTTCATGGTTGTGATGGATGTATAGTTACGCATGGTTTAAATCATTTAAATTTTTAATGACATGGTCGTACTCATATATTTAAATTAAAACAAAGTTTAAAATGGCAAAAAAAAAATCAAATTTATATAGATAAAGGAAAATATGAACAAATAACCAAAAAATCTTGTAAACGCAAAAGGTCCCTTTGGAAGTTGAACCCGGGACATCACGTTTACACCACAAGGGCCTTACCATTACACCACTCAAGTACGTTTGTCAGGAGTCGGCGCTTTATTTTATTTTAGTTGTGTATCGTCTACATAGCTTATCGTCTGCATGGTACTTTTTCTGTGTTGGACGCAAGTCAAATGGTTGATAAATTTTCTGTGTTGGACGCGATTGCCCCTGGAAAGGCTTTGGCCGTTTTTGCATAACGTCCAAAGTAAACGAGATGATGGACACTTTGTTCCTTGTAACAAGGCCCAGTTTAAGGGAGATTCAAAGTAATAACTGAGATGATGTACATTCTGTTCCTTGTAAATAAGGCACAGTTTCGCTGACAAACAACATTCATGTGTGAACAACTAACAACACAGCATTCATATTATTTCAAAGAAATTAGAAAAGATTTGAAACGTACTATATGACAAACAACATTCATGTTATTTTACAGAAATTTCAAAATATTTGAGACATACACAGATAGTTTCGCTGACAAACATCATACGTTGAATGTCGACGTCTCAGCTTGCTTGACAACACGACCGCATTACAACATTCATGTTTCCCAACGTTTGCTTTCAATTCAACTGTAAAGAAAACCCCAAATCCACTTTGAATGTCAGACGTCTCAGCTTGCTTAACAACATGCCCGTACAAGCGTACAGTTCAGCGGCTGCAAGGAACCAAAAATGCACATACGACCGCAAGTCCGCAAGTGAAACAAAAATGCGCTTTATGCGCAACAGGTCTTGGAGGAATAATACCACGGTTTGCGTAACAATAGAGTTTGAGTCACAACGGTAACAAGTCGAACATTTCAATACATGCTTGGGGAAAAAAAACGCCATTGAGATTACATAATAAATAGCCGGGCAAATGAATAAGAACTAGAGCATATGGTTGAGCGTCTCCACACTCTTAAACTCAACCAATTGAGGCTGTGCGAACTGAAAAATCATCCTTAACCCATGCTTCATGGCTTTGGTTATTAGTGAAGTGCTAATTCATCCGATCCGCTAAGAACTTTCATGAGTTAACTAAAAATATGGCAGTAAGCTGTAATTGGCTACAATCTGAATTTTTACAATTTCATGATAGCTAAGTTCATAGATAGTGTCGACTTGTTAGTTCTAACCTGAATTTGAGATTCCATATTTTTTTGTAGCATATCATGCTGCTCTTATCGAGGAATAAGAGGCATGAAGCTTACCCATTACAAGAACCTCGCTGCGCCTCCAGCCTCCAATTGCGAGAACCCGCCGCTCTGCTCCAAGCCTCCAAGGCTCAGCAAATTTCAACATGAAGCAAGAAAATAAGACAGGCATGAAGTCTACAGATACTACTCAAATGAACAACTTGTGCACAAACAAACCTGAAACTTGATAGTCACTATTGAACTGATTTAATGGCATATACACAGTTTCAAATCATCTCGAATGCTTCACTAACACAAGTGAATCCACAACTGGAGGAAAAGCAACAACTATGCTAATTAATAGAACACAAATAGATGAAAAGCAATAGCTATGCTAATTAATAGAACACAAGTGAATTCTACTGAAAAAGATGCATCACTTTCTTTCACATGGATGTCAAGTTAACTCGCCCTACTCAAACACAAGTGCATCTTTTTTTCAAAGAGGGGCAGCGTAGCTCCTATGCCTTGCCCATCTAGTTAATTCTATAAGTTTTTATGGTGAGTTAAAAATCTCGGTCAGAGATGATCCAATAAGTGATGCATGTAATTGTTAACGAATCTGCAGGAGCTTTGTCTAGATGAATGCACAGCCCAAATTAAATTGTTCACTTGTTCAAGAACAGATAGCAAAGCAACTAATGTCGGGAACATTTTGTAGCCTAAATCTTTTTACAATCGGGATGTTAAGTGCCCGGATAATACAATGGAAACAATTGAATTGCTGCATTCTCAATCCAGGCTATATGAGATAAATCAAAAGCAAAACAAGTGCAGGGACAGGAACCCGGGCTTCTCGCGATTGGAGCTCGATCGTCCGGATCGAGAGAGTTCCCGGGGGACGGTAACGGACGCGAGACTTCTAGAAGGGACGGACGAGGGGAAGGTGGGGGGCGAAGGCCGGGCGAGGCGGCCGGGCGGGTTGCAGCGCCGCCGCGATGGAGAGGCGAGGTGGTGGCGGGCGTGGGCGGGCGGGGCGTGAGTGAGGGCAGTGCCGCTGCCTTGAGGGGTGTATGCGACGGAGGCGGTGGCTTTGGCGATCGAGCTGCTCGGCCGGCGGCGGCTCTCGCCCGGTCGAGGGCGAGGGCGATAGGGATGGTGTCGGGGTCTGGGCTAGGGGTCGGTGGTGGCTGGGCCAAGGCCGGGCGGGTGGGATGAGTGACGATGCGAAATTACTTTGTTACCCCTAAGTCAATAAAATTGCTATTTTAGGAGGCAATGGTAGGCAATGAGAAGCAATTTCAAGTACCGTAGAAGGGCTCAAAAAAAAGAAATATATTGTCCGAAATGAAAATAATTATATATGATGAAAGCTTTTCATAGTGAATCTAATAAATGAACCTTGTGTTGTCAATCTATATAAATTTTGGATACAATAGTCGAAGCCCAAAACTATTCACCTATGAAAAATCTAGATGGACACATATTTGCAATTCGGAGAAGTATATCTTAATTTGATCAAAACCTAAAGGGGGAATGAGAAGACCACAAACCCTTTGTTATACTTTTTATTTGTCAGTTCATCAGAAGGATTTTCGGATTACCAAAAATTACAAGACCAAACTTCCCATGTGATTGTACATGAGAGGCATGAGATTCCAGTAAGTTAGCTACAAAGCTTCAGTTAACCTGCTATTCTATTTATAGTTAGGGTCTACCTATAGCATGCCTATGAGTCTATGACCATGGCATTAAACGAAAATAGGAATGGAAATCCCTAGATATTCCAAAGTTCTGTTGAATTAAGCGGTTCGGTTACTGTAAACCTGCTAGTTGCAACTAATCCGCGCTCCATTCATCGTCCATGCATGGAGCAGACAAAAAACGAACGTTCGCACATCAGCAATCGCCGCAAGGGTAAGAAGTGAAGGAGAACTAGAAAGGAATCGCACGCACCTCGCAAGCCGCAGCACAGCACGCAGTGTATGTGCTCGGCTTGCCCATTGGCTCCATTGGCGCGCGGCGCGGCGCGGCGCAAAGCATGGACGGAGGCAGCCTGCCAGCCAGCAGCAAGAGCAAAACGAAAGCCGAGTGACTGAGGAAAGGTGAGCGACGGCGCCGCGATGGCCTTCCGGGTCTACCCTAAGGAGTACTGGGCCTTCTCCATGGTTGATAATGGGCTTATTTACACAGGAGGTATAACAGCACAAAACACTGCGACACAACTAGTCCAGCCCATTTCAGTCCACTGGGAGACAAAGAAGCCCATAAACAAGAACCTTTTTTTTTTTTTTTTTGACCATTACCAAGAATGTTAGTATACCACCGTCTAACACGCACTAGAATCCTGCCCAATTAGGATTTCAAGGTCCCAGGATTAGGAAACGGAGCAGCTCAAAAATAAATGTTTTTCTGGACAGGATCATGATCCAGTTATGGGCCAAATCATATTATGTTTGGGTTTGAGGCCATCGTTGGAGTAAAGTATAGGAAACAGAGTCCTCAAAAGTTATGGGGCCCTCAAATTAAAAGTAGAGACCTTGTCTTGGAGGCTAGTCGATCATGGAGATGCTCTAAAGGAGTTATTTTAACTAGTTCTTCGAAATGCCCCTACACTATGCCATCACAAAATCTCTCTGCACATCCTTGTGGAGGGCTAGCCATGTATTTAGTTTAGTGTCATATATAGCCTAATGGGCTAAAGAATGGACAAAGTTTTGGTCCAACTAGTTAACGTAAGGAAGCCAAGGAGTCATAACCCACGCAACTAACGACACTTCTAAAAGCCCTACTTTGGTTTTGAATTGAGTACGTGCCAACTATGTGGACTAATGCTTCCATTCAGTATGATTAGTTATGAACCACTTGATGATGATGAGCAAGGCACAGAAGGCTGGAGGTGGAGATCATGATCACATGTATGCAAGTGTTCATCCAAAGAAGTGGAGTTGTGAAGGGCTAGTGCGGGGTAGAGGGTGGGTGATAGATTGGGGGCGGGGTGACTGATGGACTATAGAGGGGAGACAAGCATTTTGTGTAGCCGCAATTTCTTCGTGAGTGTCCGATGGGGTCATGGGATGTGGGAATGGAAGGGGAGGTTCTGTGTCGATTAGGGTTAGAACTCCTTTTTATATAAGACAAGTGGACCTCGATTAAAATATATTGATTAGGCTTATTTTGAACCATATAAATATATAGCACGTCCCAACAGGACGGGTACATAGGGAAGGTTCTGATACTTTCCCCTGATACTTATTGTGGATGTTTTTTGTCGATCCTCGTAGAGAGAGAAATAATCCTACCTCTATCTTCTATAAAGTCTTTTGGATGTAGTCATATTCGCATCAATTCATGGGTGTTGGGGTGGATTGCAATGGAACTTGAACTAAATTACATCCAACATATATGAATTTGATGTCAAACCAAATACGCACACACACAAGTCTTAATTAATGGATTAAATAATTTGTCAAAAAATTAATGGACTAAATCTATCTATCTATAACTCTTATATAGGAGATCCCCACTAGCTCTCCTTGGGAGTTACCACCGCAATGATTGGCTACTTTGAAGTAGTACCTGAAGTCCTAACCAAAGCTTATAAGAAAACTACGTACCGAAGCTTAACAAATCTACGTTGATGCGCGTCCTGCGCGTCCTGGGCTCGGTGTTATCGCGTGACGGGCTCGGGGCATGTTGGACCTAGCCTTATTCCCGTTGGGGTCGGCGTCGTCCACAACCCTGTCCTCCCTGTTGCTCATGCGCGCCGTCGTTCAGCTTATCCCCACCCCCACCTGCTCCGGCGTTTGGAGTTCGTCAGTTACGCCTCTTCCCCTCTCCCCGGTTCGATGGACTGCCGGATCTTTGCTCGACTCCTCGCCTCCATCATCCATCAGTTCTCAAAATTAAAGGCAAGCGTTCTCTTATATATGTTTCGATCGTCACTTTAGGCCACAGATCGGCCAGGTCGCCGGGTCCGTCGCGTCCAAGCGGTGGCGGATCCTCGGAGCTTCGGTGAAGGATACCCGCCGCCGGTGAGTGCTCCACTGCTCCTCTGCCGCCGCCGGTGACCTCCATGGCCGCCGTCGCGCCTGGCCAGGAGCGTCGCCCCCGTCTTCCCGCGCTTCCTTCGCGACGGAGCCCACAGAGCGCGCGCGCGGGGAGAAGGCCGCCGTCGCACTAGCTCCGCCGCCAAGCTCAGTCACCGTGCGATCCCGAGGCCGGCGAGTCCCTGGGGCCCCTCCTCGCGCGTCGATCGGAAATCTCATGGCCACCGTGATCCCAAAGCCAGACGGGCTGACAACGAGTCGGTGGAGATCCGGGAGGTGTGGGCGGACGACCTGGAGGAGGAGTTCACGCTGATCTGCAACATCATCGACGAGTTCCCCTTCGTCGCGATGGACACGGAGATCCCAGACATCGTCTGCCGGCCCGTCGGCGCCTTCCGCTCCCCGTGGACTACAACTACGCCACCCTCAAGGCCAACGTTGACATGCTGCACCTCATCCAGCTCGGCCTCACCTTCTCCGATCCGCGTGGCGAGCTGCCGGCCCTCGGTGCCGGCCGCCGCCGCTGCATCTGGCAGTACAACTTCCGCGAGTTCGACGACGTGCGCGACATCTTCGCGTCCGACTCCATCGAGCTGCTCCGTCGCAGCGGCATCGACTTCCACCGCAACGCCGAGCGCAGCGTCGATGCACGCCAGTTCGCTGAGCTCCTCATGTCCTCCGGCGTCGTGCTCAACAATTCCGTATTCTGGGTCACCTCACGCAGGATACGACTTCGGCTACCTACTCAAGATTCTCACCTGCAATAGCCTCCCAGACACACAAGCCAGCTTCTTTAAGCTTATAAAGATATATTTCCCGACTGTCTACGACATCAAGCATCTCATGAAGTTCTGCAACAGTCTGCATGGCGGGCTTTACAAGCTCGCTGAGCTGCTCGATGTGGAGCGCGTTGAGGTAATACAGGTGATTTGAGTTCTGCTTTTTCCAAATCTGAAGATACACATGTTCGCTCTCTTTACCAATTAAGTAATCTAACGTTTTACTAATGCTCGATGAGGAAGGTGCATTATCTGAACTTCTGAAGTTACTCTGTTGCATAACACATTCCCAGTGCGTTTCTGGATGGGGCCATAATTCAGTAATTTTTTTATTTTTTTTTCTACAGCCAATAATGAAACAAAATAACATATTAGCAGTAAGTTATCAATAGAGGGAATGTAATTTATGGAGAACTTAGATGCTGCTTTGACCATGTGATTAACTTTGAATATGATTTGTAGAGTGTTTGACCCAAGGCAGGAGACGACACAGCTTGGATGCAGAGTAATCCGTTCATCTGATGACAATAGGAGTGGCATGGACCAAGTGGAGTAATGAGGATGCACTCCCAGATTCTATACTGCCCAAATGCAAGGTATTAATGTGCTGATAGTTTTCGGAAACATCATGAAATTCTCTTTTTCCACTTTGATTTTGTGCAGTCACACAGATCGTGGGCGGCCTTGTGATGATCTTTTTCTGTCCCGTCTCAGTTTTGAATCAAGGTCAATAAGAAGCGAGACAAGGAGGAGGACAGAGGCACTGCATGAACAACGCCATCACCGCTCCCTTTGTCAGGCTTGTCACGGTTGAAGGCCACAACGTCGTCCCCGGCATGAAGCCCTGCAGCTCGTGAGCAGGATGGACATGGACTTGGTTGAGGTACGATGCCTTCTATACACATGTTTCTCTTGGATTCATGCATGGTGAGGCAGAAGGCAGACAAATATGCCAAGAACATGAAGGACAAGGTCAGGAGGAAAGATGCGCGAGATGGAGAACACCTTGGAGCCTGATGAGTTTCCAGACCTCTGGAAAGGTGAGTACGAGGCCTTTCATTGACCCTGTGAAGGTCATTAGCCACCAGCAACATTTTTTTAGTTTCAAAATCACAGATGTTGTGGAGGTGTATGAGATTATCAAAGAGCAGTAAGGATCTGATAGAAATTTGAATTGCCACGCAAAGAAACCTGTGCAGACAATATATATATGTATTGATAAGTTTTAACAGTCCCTATAAATCATTAGGTGTCATTTCTATTGGCTTGAGCTTTTAAATTCGTTCATATATATTTCTTAAGGCATCTTGCAGCATATTTTAATGTGGTTACCTGAAACACTGCAGGGGTGAACGGTGAGTGTTTGATTACTGAACTTATACGCAATGAACTCCTTTAGTCAAGAACTCTAAATAAAATTAAACAATGGTGAACTTGACTAAAGGAGTCTCCTTTAGCAAAAGAACTATAAACAATGCAGCTAAAAGAAACTCCTTTAGCAAAACAACACAAGTCACATTGAGAGGTACTTTAAAAATTATTATGCTGAAAATAACTTCAAGTATTCAATCAAGTATAATATCTAACATCTACAATATACTCACTATTCATACAGGTAACCCTTGGAAATCTTTCTCAACATAAACCATGGAGAATGAAGAAGATACAATTATCTATACTACCAAGGACTCAGTCTAATAAATAATTACATGTCCTTTTCTCAAGATACACCATGTGATCGTTATGAATATTTCTTTTCTTTACATTCGGTTAAAAACTACAGTTCAAAAAACTTGCCACCTCGGCTTCAATAAATAGTTTTACTCATTACCATACAAATTCAAGTTTACATAATATAATAATCTCTCATGTTTTCATCAACAAGAGATGATATCATCGAAAGTTTTACTTACAATCATTGTATTCTCTTAATTCCCGCGGCAACGCGCAGGTGAGATTCCCCTAGAATATGCTATGGATCAAATACCCGTTGGGTATCGGGTGTCTGGGCCGTTACCATCCCTGACCCGCAGATGCTCTCACGGGCCAGAAGAGCGTTGACGGTGGAAATGACGGGAAATTGATTGCCCCGGAAGGAATCTTGTTTTGTTTCAGTGGGCTTTGCTTTTAGCCAGGCCCAACAGAGCGCCGCCGCCGCCGCCGTCGCATCCCTACTCGACACCTCCACTCGCGCCTACAAAGGCATCGCTCGCTTTCGGCGCCGCCGCCTCCCCAGCCTTCCCCGCCTCCCGCTCGCCCCTCGCATACCCATGACCACCGACCGTCTCCTCCACTTTCTCCGAGCGCCGACAGGCTCTCCGGCTGCGGGCGCGGCTCGCCGGGGTCCTCTGCAGACCCAGCGCGTCTACCTCTCTCAGGGTGCTGCGGTGATGCGGCGCTCGTCCCTGTCCTGCTCGAGCACTGGCTCTCCCGGGGAGGGGGGACTTACGTACAAGGATGCCGGCGTGGACATAGACGCCGGCGCCGAGCTCGTGCGCCGCATCGCCAAGATGGCACCCGGGATTGGCGGCTTCGGCGGTCTCTTCCCCTACAGTAATGCACTAACGTCACTTCATCTTTGCTAACTTATCCACTTCTATTTCCTCTTCATGTGCCGCGATTTGCAGTTCAAGAAAGGAGTGAGCAGAAATTAGTTGGGTGAAGAGTGGTTGTCGATTAAGTGAAAATTAATTATCCATTTTTGAGCTTGTGAAAAGTGCAAATTTAGTGCTCTTGTTAGAGATATGTCAGTCCGACAATTGTAGAAGTCTGTAGTCTGCACCATGTATTTGGATGGTTTATTTGCTACTGCTCACCTGATGCAGAAATATATAACAATTTTGTCATCCTTCCTTTGCACTGCTAATTCTCAAATTTTGCTTTCCTGTTGCTTTATTTGAGCAGATGACGATTATCTTGTTGGTAGCACCGACGGGGTGGGGACAAAGCTGAAGCTTGCCTTCGAAACTGGTATTCATGATACAATTGGCATTGACCTGGTACGAGCTTAGCTGCGATGTACACTGTTTTCCTTATCTCTGTCGCAAATTGGCTGAATGGGTTTAGGTCATTGTGGCAGGTGGCAATGAGCGTCAATGACATTGTAACATTAGGTGCAAAACCATTGTTCTTCCTAGATTACTATGCAACGAGCAAGCTTGATGTTGATCTTGCAGAGAAGGTACTTACGCTTTATTTTCTCATTGGGACAATTTTAGCCCTGCTCGTACTTATTAACCTGGTTTTCTGCTCAATTTCCCCATGAGTAGTTTGTAAATTTTGTATAGGTTATCAAGGGGATTAGGGATGGGTGCGAACAATCAGATTGTGCTCTCCTAGGAGGGGAGGTAAGATTTTTCTGAAATTGAATTACCATTTAGCAGTTCAACCATGCAGTATTATCCTTGTAAGCTCAATAGCCTGTATATGAATGGATCAAATGTCTCGAACTGGCAGACTGTCTACCATTGCTGCATGTTATTGTTATCTTATAATTGTTTGCTCGATTATTTTATCTGGGAGGGGAGGTAAAATTTTCTGAAATTGAATTACCATTTAGCAATTCAACCATTTAGTATTGCAGTATTATCTTTGTAAGCTCAGTAGCTGTATATGAATGGATCAAATGGCTCGAACTGCCAGACTGTCTACCATTGCTGCATGTTATTGTTATCTTATAATTGTTTGTTCGATTATTTTATCTGGAATCATTTGGATAACTCCCTTTACTAAGAAGGGATTTTAATGTTTATGCTTGTTGATTAATATTATCAGTGCAACAAAATATTCTGTTTTTTTTTCTTTTATACCTTGAATTCCATATCAGTTCAAATGAATCCACAGGAAGAATTTCATGTGTATTACTTTTATGAAAAGCCAAAAACAGTTGTACTGATCATTGAATAATTGATCATTACAGACAGCAGAAATGCCTGGTTTCTATGCAGAGGGTGAATATGATCTAAGTGGTTTTGCTGTGGGTGTTGTGAAGAAGGATAAAGTCATTGATGGAAAAAACATTGTTAAGGGAGATGTCCTTATAGGTCTTCCTTCCAGTGGGGTTCATTCTAACGGGTTCTCTCTTGTTAGAAGGTATCGTACCTTTTTGAATTCAACTTGTTTCAAATCTGTAAAATATCATTGGATTTGTGAATTTATTTATTTATCTCTTCCTACTTCCTATTTGTTGAACATTATATGTATCTGGTTAATGATGGTTGAAAATCCTTAATTTTCTAGGGTACTGGAGAAAAGCGGACTTTCCTTGAGTGACCAGCTCCCAAGAAATGATGGCATAACAACTACTGTTGGTGAAGCTCTAATGGCACCAACTGTCATCTATGTTAAGCAGGTTGGGTTTTCTTATGTGTATCTATATATCTCATATTTCCTTCAGACTTTTCAGAAATTTTAATCTAAACTGTTTGAAATGAAAAAGGTGCTTGAGATTATTAAGAAAGGTGGTGTGAAAGGACTAGCCCACATCACTGGTGGTGGTTTTACTGACAATATCCCAAGAGTATTTCCTTCTGGACTTGGGGCAAAGATTTTTACTGGGTCATGGGAAGTGCCTCCTGTCTTCAACTGGCTTCAACAGGCAAGAGCAAATTATCCTCAAGCTGTACCTATATTTTTCAGCATTTGCATGTGATGGATAGATAATCTGTACCTAGATCTAGATACCAACATTTATCATTACATATTTTGTAGGTTGGAAACATTGATGGCCTTGAGATGCGGCGAACATTCAATATGGGCATTGGAATGGTTCTTGTGGTAAGCAGAGAGTCAGCGGACAGAATTATCGAAGACACCCATGGATCAAATCCTGCTTATCACATTGGAGAGGTGATCGAGGGTGACGGGGTTCAGTTTGTCTGACCTTTTATGCCTTCACTGCATGTAGTGGCTTGAGGCTTGTTGGTCGGCTGGGCAAAGCAGCTCAGTTTATGTAACAGCATAATCTTGTGGGGTTAAGTTCTGCACTAGTACCGCTAGAAAGCGAAGGGTAACCAAATAATTATTTAAGTGGTTCCATGGGAACTTGTGCCCTAAACGGCTGATACTGTTATTTGGGACATGGTCCTTTTGTCCAGTGAAGGCCACTGGGTGGAAATTCAGATGTCCACAATTTTCATGTAGAGCGGTATCAGTTTTGTTTGAGTAAATTTAAATCACTAAATAAATTTATTCATTTCGTACATTTTAATCAATGCATATAGCCTGTATTATCACAAAATAAATCGGTGCAACCCTGGATATGCCAGAGTGACATTTGAGGTCAAGCAAGTGGAATACTGTTGTCTGTAATGGTGATTTTCGCAGAGTTGTTACAGGAGTCGAACCAATCCATCTGAAAGAACTGTATTCCCGGTCCTGGGTGAGGCAAAGTGCAGTTTTGTGACAAAGTGGACATGATCGATTGGGGCTGAACAGGCTTTGCTGGTGGTGGCTGGCTCAAGTAGGGAGAAAGAGACGCAGGGCAGAGGGAAGGCTGTTTTGCTAAGGGCCTGAGCACGGAGCTCCAACACAGCGCAACTGCTCAAGCCTCGAGTTCCTCCTAAGCGTCTGTTTGAATCCCAAATTAAAACCAATATCTGGATCTCAAACTGAAACCAGTACATAGAAAGGATTCTCATTTATCATTATTATATATTATATATTACTTTACAATTTATCTCAATTACTGGAAATAAAACAGGTTGTAAGTGATTATTCTCCTAGGTGATTTGTGATTTCTCAATCTCGATTGTCCTCACTACGTTTAGAATGTGTTTGGAAACAGCCTATAATTGGATTGTAGCCCAAAATAATTGAGAATGTCACCCGTTTGAGAATCAGGCAATTAAAACAATCAAAGTTTCTACTCACATCTTCTTCTTCTTCTTCTTCTTCTCTTGGTACCAGATGCAATGGTGTATGTATGTTATCCTCGTTGGGTACGGTGCTGCTAAAATATTATTAGTATTTTTATTATGGAAGAAGTAATTATGATACCCTATATTTATGGGACGAGTATATTATACTCTAGTTATCTAGTACTATTACTTAAATGCGACTAGATTTTGGATGAAAAAAGATATAGAAAAAAAATTCTCATTATATATGTTCCATCCAAAATTCTAAGATATTAGATATATAATACATACCTAATTCCTATATTCTAGATCTCTTATTAAATGCAAAGGGTGTAATTAAGTAGATACAATGTAGCTACCATGGATACCACAATTTATTATTATACATAGCGCAATGGCAAAGACCATTGGTTCGGGGGGCTCCCACCCGGGGTTCAAATCCCGGGTGACACATTATCACGGATTTATTTCAGGATTTCGGCGCCGCGCATTAAGTGGTGGCGGACGCCCCGTCGGCACGGGCGCGCGCGCGTGGTGACTTCGTGAACTTTAAGATTGCCGGCTCAGTCCTTCCGAAGGTGCTCATAGGGGTAGGGTTTGCGTACGTGTGTTCATAGGGGTAAGTGTGCGTGCGTGTTGAGCGTCTACGTTGTACTGTGTCATCTCAAAAAAAAAAAAAAAAAAAGGGTCTGCACAAAGGGTGTAAGTAGATACAATGTAGCTACCATGGATGCGACAATTCATTAGAAAGGGTCTGCACTGCCGTGGTATATATGCATAAATTATCAGCACAGCAGCACATCGATCAAGCAAAACACATAATACAAAGATGGGCCGTGGTAGTGCTAGAGCGACGACAGGACTGTACGTGTGCTGCATCCTCATCGTCTTCGCGACACTCTCTTCAAGCTCCAGCGCGTACCATGTTCTGGACTTGAAAGACGACATCGTGCAAACCTGCAGGTTTTACATCTACAAAAATCTCGGTACAGCGGACCCGCCATATACTAGTGCCTGCTGCCAGTTCGTGCGACAAGCAAACGTCGTAGAGATTTGTGGGCAGTTTACTGCCCAGGACCTGGCGAAGATCGAGCTATGGAAATGGGCTAGGGCAACAACAATGTGTGGGAACGCCTTGCCCGTAGGAACCAATTGTGCTGGCTATGTTGTTCATTCAACTGCAGAATGACTAGGGCTTTATGTAACGCCATATATATAATCTAATAATAAATGGGCTCTGTATGATTTGAATGTGTATTATATTGTACCATCTGCTTAACATATCATGATGATTCCCTAGAATCAGCGCTTTGAGTTTTCTTTATGGAAAAAAAGCCACCAGTTGCTAGACCAGTTGGTCAAAGCCTCTAGAGGGCGTCCCCGTGATCGAGGTTCGTAGGCCAAGAATGACGAATTTTTAGTCGGAGGTGTGGAAAAATACCTCCTCACCAGTCCCGCGTTCCCAAAACACAGATACGTGGACTGACCTTTTTCGAAAGCGAGCTTGGATCGACCTTCTCACCGGTTAACAGGCCCCTATGTGCGGGGCGTTCCCAAAGCACAGGTACGTGGACCGATCCTCTCACCGGGCGGGACATGGGGTTTTCTCGGGCTAAGGTGAGAGTCCTCCTACTTTAAGCACAATAGATCGGGGGGTGTCTTTCCCCGCTGGAAATCATTGTTAGGATTCTTGTTTGTGAAGTCATAACAATGACTTGCTTGGCAAAGCCGAGGAACTTTCCATAGGAGAACTCATCATCAATTGAAAGGGGAGAATCATTCACGGTCACCCGACTTTCACGATGTGAGAATAGCTAATGGTGGAAGGTTTTTGAATTTGAGTCGTCCTTCAAAAAAAGCAACTGTTAGAATATAGAAGATCACTTGGACTAAACTTTATCCCGTTGCTTTTCTTGATCATCAATAGCGTCATGCATATATAATATCTATGCTCATCACTATATATATTTCTATGCCCCCTAGGCAGTTGTTCATAATGTACAAAAAAAATTCAATATTTTGTTTCCAGTATTTTTGCTAATGTCTTGCTTATCTTTTCTCTCCGGATCCATATTGTTTGGTCAACATTCTACTTTTGCAAACTGATTGTTCCGTGAAATAAACTGCCCCTTCTTTGCTGCTCGATTTGGCGGAATAAACTGAATCTATAGGAAGAATTTCATTTGTTGAAAATAGCCAGCAAAACTATGTAAAGGTGCTTGTGAAATTTGCGCAGAGTTGCTTCATTTTTTTTTTTTTTTTTTGGTATACTAAACTGCAAATACAGTGAATTATACAGCTATGGAGGATTAAAACTAGGATACAGTGTTGGCAGCAATTTACATGGACGTTTTTTTTTATCTTTGTTGAATGCTCTGTTTTGCCGATAAATTGTGTCAAGTTCTGTTGTGCAAATGAGCACTGTCATCTAGCCGTCAAGTTCTGATAAGTTGAAGCAAGGCTGCTGGATAGATTCAGCGCAGAAATAAGTTATTCTCCACTTGCCAATACTTGGTAGGTATACATCTTACTAAATCTACCAAAGAATGAACAAAAGGAAGCTACGAAGAAATCCTACATCACAACCACGTATTTTTTTTACCCTCAATTGGACAAACATATGAACGAATTGTCCCAGCGCCTTCAGGCCGCGCCATTGCAGAGGTGGCCATTGCCGTTGCACATTGACGAGTTCTTGACCAAGGCGTTCTCGCCCTCGACGAGTGGCATGTGCGGCTCCTCCTCGTCCTGCCCCGCCCCCTCGACGTCCTCGTGCGTCAGGAAGCACGGCTGGTTCGTCGAGCACAGCACCCGCGCCCACATCCGGTCCGTGATCACCACCTTGTTCTGCTTCTCGGTGATCCTCTGCAAGATTCAATTCAATGGTCAGTTCACTGCTACAAGGAGATGGAGTTGAAATTTCATGGTGGAAACAGATATTTGGATTCGATTTGAGGCGGCTTTGCTTACGTAGAAGGGGATGTAGGCGTGCCTGCCGTTGACCGGCGCGACGGTGAAGCCGGTGTAGCCGGCCATGGCGCCGTGCAGGGCGCTGTGCGCCAGCAGCGTGCAGTAGACGTTGTCGGAGGCGTTGGACGGCACGGCGCGGATCATGTACGTCGGGTCGATGTACTTGAGGGTGATGGGGAAGCTGGGCTTCTTCTTGAAATGCTCCTTGATCTTGTGGGAGAGCCAGAGCCCGACGTCGAGGAGCACCTTGTTGCCGGAGGCGTCGTGGGTGTCGGCGAAGTTCATGCTCTTGGCGATGAGGTCCTGGCCGGCGCCCTCGGCCACGACGATGACCATGTGGCCGTTGTCGCGGAGGCGCTTCTCCACGAACTCGAGCAGGCCGCCCTTGCCGTCGAGGTAGAAGGGCGACTCCGGGATGAGGCAGCAGTCGACGTCGCGGCTGGCGAGCGTGGCGTACATGGCGATGAAGCCGCTGTTCCGGCCCATGAGCTTGACGACCCCGATGCCGTTCTCGGCGCTCTCGGCCTCGACGTGCGCCGCGTTGATGGCGCGCTGCGCCTCCTCGACGGCGGTGTCGAAGCCGAACGACTTGTCGATGACGGCGATGTCGTTGTCGATGGTCTTTGGCACGCCGACCACGGCGCACTTGAGCCCACGCCGCTGAATCTCCTCGTGGATGGTCGCGGCGCCCTTCTGCGTGCCGTCGCCGCCGATGATGTACACCTGGTTCACGCCGCGGTCCTGGATGCTGTCGACGATCTTGGCCGTGTCCTGGCCGCCACGGGAGGTGCCCAGCACCGTGCCGCCGCGCTTGTGGATGTCGTTCACGGACCGCGGCGTCAGCTCCACCGTGTTGCGCGCGTAGAACCCCTTGTACCCGCCCTCGATGCCGTAGATGCTGGTGACGCCGTACATGTCGTGGAGGCCGCACACGAGCTCGCGGATCACGGTGTTGAGGCCCGGGCACAGCCCGCCGCAGGTGACGATCGCCGCCGTCACCTCGTCCGGCTGGAAGTAGACGCGCTGCCGCGGGCCGGCGCGCCGGAAGTGCGTCCCGCGCGCGCTGCTCTTGTGCACCACGATCTTCTTCGCCACCGTGTCGTCAGGGTTCACGAAGTACTGCCTGCGCGATCGGAGCAAAGCGATTCGATCAGCAAACCGGATTTGTTTAGTTTGTTTATTTGAACAAGAAACAAGAAATCGACGACGGGAAAACAAGAGGTCGGATTGCTTACTTGACAACAGAGTAGGCAGGGTGGTCTTGCAGGGGATTCGGGTAGCTCTGCACATGAACAAGAATCAAGAACATGAGCAAACGCAATCCATCTGATTAATCAAAAGCAATATTTTCTCTCTCTTTGGTCAAGAAAGACGATTAGATGAATTGACTTCTGACTCGCCTTGAGCTCGGGAAGGTAGTCGGTGAGGTGAGGGACGTCCTCAAGGACGTACCCGCCACAGCCGCCGGCGAGCTTCTTCTTGACCGGCTTGGTCTTCCTCGCTGGCGCCGGTTTCGCCACGGCGGGAAAAGAAGGCTTCAATTCCATGAGCTTGTGCTGCGGTGGCTCCGTGATGGCCACCGGAGCCGGCGCGACAACGACGGTGGCGGTCTCCATCGATCGCTGTCAAGCAAGCAAGCAAGCTCGGGACTCTTGATCGTCGGCGGACTGAATTCGCCGGAATTGATGGGGAGAGCGAGGGAGTGCTGCTAGTTCTTGTCCTTATGATGAGACTTGGGATCGGTGTGAGAAGGCGGGAAATCGGTTGTAGGGTTTATATAGCCGGGGGCCTAGGGCGACCGGGCGATGGCGCAGGACGAAGTGCTGCGTTTGCGAGACTTGCGTGGCGGCGAGTGCGTGTGCCGGACAAAACAGAGGAGAGAGTCGGCGTTTTCGGTATCGGAGTAGGACAGCGCGTGGGTTTGGCCCTCGGATTCTCAGCTCACGTCTTTTTCTCCCCTTGTTTGTTCTTTATTTATTTCTTTTCTTATTTTGATTTTTATTTATGAAAGAAAAAACTTGGCTTTTCAAACTTCTCTGTGATATATATATGATACGGCAGATTCGATTGATGCTTCTTCGTAGCTAAACACTGTGGCATTACCTTTATCGTATTATTAATTGGTATATTCCCTAAGTCCTCGAGTCCTCGAACATGTTTCGAACTTCAACTTAGTTATCTTTGACTAAGAATTACCCTAGTTATATTAAAAGTTTTATTTGCAAAAGTTGTACATTATAAATATACTTTCTAATGATCAAACTTTTGTTCCTATAAAATATATATTATAAGAGAAATTATAAGTTAAAATATGTTCTTGAAGAACGCACCAAGTTAATTCGCGTCTTATATTTCGTGAAAGGAGGGAGTATTTCTTAACTACATTTTATGATCCTTTTATCTTTATAAGAGAAGGCATTTTTAGGGCCATTCACATCATTATTTGGGAAAAACAGATAGGCTATTGAACACTTCATATTCTTTGTGAATTTTTTTGAAAATTAGACAAATGGACCATTTGTTCACCAAAGATTTAGATCCCCCTTTGGTAGACCCACCAACTGAAGATTCTATGACACACGCACTGTTTATTTACTGTTTACAGGAGCTCATTTTGAGTACAAATCTTCTGATTTAAGCTTTATTATGCCCTAAATTGTATAATTTACCTAATTGTTGGTCAAAAATTGTCAATTCTTTAATCTTTTGCTACACAAAATACATTTGTAATGGGATAATTACCATTTTCAAATATCTCATTCTCGTCATTATGGCTTTTCTGAGCACAATCTTTTATATACAACTAGATATATATTATATTTAGATATATAACAAAAACTACATACCTACAAGCAAAAAAAAAAAGCAAAAAAAAAAAAAAAAAAAAAGAATTACAGTTCAAAATGAAAGGAATAGCAATTAAATTGCATCCGTTGGTTCCCATGTTCAAAAGGCTTACATGGTCTGTATTTACGAGAACTGCGTGCCGTAATGTATGGGGTCACTTTCCTTTGGTCCATGGCTAGTTTTCGAAACAAAGTTATGTAATTTATATAATATAAATATAGAAAATACCGAAAACCCCCTCTTTGTTTTGACCAGGTTAGCGAATAATCACGTGGGCATATCAGGGGGAGAATGGCGGGCTCAGCTACGGGAAGATGCGCCGAGGGTGGGCTCCATTGGTCAATCAATCACGCAGCCATCAAGCTTGAAGTTAATTAAATAAACTATTCTAAAATTCATTGGAGTCCTGGAGGCTGCAAGCAGAGGGAGCCGCCGGCCGCCGCAACCAAAGAAACAGGTCGCGCCTGCCGCAGCCGGTCGTGCAATGACTCCAATAGTGCAAATGGCATTCTGGTGTCAACTTAGACCACACCTTTTTTTTTAGCACTAGTATGTTTTGGAACCAGAAACTTAATAATTTTATTAAAATAGAAAATGCAGAATATATTATACCACTGGTTCCAAGTTGTAAGAGCATCTCCAACCGTTTGTCATCTGGTTTCCGCATACTAAATTTTTTGATAAAATAAGAAAAAAAAACTTTCTCTATCAGTTTGACATCCATGTTCCGCAATTTTCCAAAGTTGGCAAAAACGTCTCCTAAACGCGCAAATATGCATGCTCGTCTCGTGTGCGCATCCGGTGCCTCTTCCGAGCCTGTAGATTCCTTGTGCTTCCCTGTGCTTGTCAAGTTGTCTGCTAGCCAGGTCATCTCGCTTTGTGCTACTATAGTAATCATTATTGTCCACTAGCTGGTCCCTCCATGTTGTATGTTGATATAGCATGCTAACAATTGTGTCCCCCCATGTTAACTCTACTCCTACGTCCCCTCTCTCTCTAGCCTAAGCTTCCTTCCTTGTATTCACTCTCCCTCTTCTCTTGTGAGCCCACGACTCAAGGACAACATGTCTTAGGAGACGATGATAAAACCAAAGTCGGTGCCACTAGGGGCTCACTCGGCCATAGGGGCTTGTCTGACTAGGGTGGCATGCGTCCATGGGGGTTTCGAGCGGCTAGGAGCATAACCAGCCATGAGAGCGTGAGAAGGCACAACCCCCGCTATACTGAATGGCTCAAGGCCTTGTGGAAAGAGAGGACACAGGGTGTCAGGTACCATGATTAGGGTACCCAAAGCACCTGACTAACGAAGGAACTTGCCCCTAATGAGCTGAGGTACAAAGGCCCCCGGTATCCGAAACCCCGAAGGGTATACGGCCCCATAGATGTACAATGGCTCGCCCGAGGCCCCCTCATCCCGGGCAACCTCCGGTTCGCCCAAGGCCCCCTCGTCTTGAGTGACACGGTTCTGACTCGCCCAAGGTCCCCTCAGGCGGATTCTCTCGACGGCTCTGTCTCTGCGGACGGCTCCGACAGGAGGATCATGCGCATTAAATGACCCTTGATTACCATTGACATTGTAGGATTCTGCCAGGGTCGATCAGATAGGAGTCAAATCTAACTTTACCATTACGCCTCGGGAATGAACATCAAACACTGTTTTCACCTCACCGCGCTCTATTTCAACCACTACAAAAAAGACCCCTCTGCAGCGTCAACTCATCTACCCACGAGGCCAGGCTTCGGCCATGTTGAGGCCCCCTCGGGCACTATTCCTTGGGCCCATGGGCATTGTTATCGTAACCCTCGGGCGACATGACCGCGATAGCACTCAAGCCTCGGCCCTCGATTCAGGGCCTCGAAGTCTTCCTCTACAGCGATGGTGTGACCTCAGGCGTCACTCTCAGGCTTCAACATGGATCCCCAGGACATTCGCGACCCTCGACATGCCTCGGAGTCAGACATATAGGGTTACATCCCACGTGACAACCACACCATCAGCAGGGGCCGACATCCACCTCTACGTCATCCGAGGACGACAGGCACATCGACCACGCCTCCACCACATCGCTACAGGGAGAGCCCAAGGTAGCAATAGCTAAGTCAGGAGCACTCCACGTCTTGACTTCACACGATATTGGCATTCGGCTCAATCAACCCACTCCACCACACAGATACTTGGGACTTGCTCCCTCTCTCGTCTGCTTATACCCCCTACTACGTGCACCTCAGTGCAAGACAATACAATACCCACTGCACACTACACGTAGGGCATTCCTTGTCCTGAACCAGTATAAATCTTTTGTATTCCTCTTGCATCACTGTCTAGTTCCAAGAGCGCGCAACATCATTTACTAGTTGGTTAGGGTCGCAAGTCGAACACCGACACAAGGGAGAAAAGGAAGATCATAGGAAAAGGGGGAAGAAAACCCACTGACCACCATGCCACATTAACAAATGAGCACAAATCTAAACTAATCTAGACTGTATGTGTGACCCAAGAAGAGACTATGGCCTAAATGGAAGATTTGCGAGTTTAAGGACTGAGATTATAGTGCAACAAAATAAATTTGAGGTTTTTCAATTTTAGGATCGAGGATGACAATGAGAACAAGTTTTGAGGACCTAAACATGTGATTTATGAGTTTATGGACCGGGACTCGCCAATGGGATTTACTCTAATAAAAATTGTGATCTTATTAAAAAGTTAAAATGACTTATAATTTAAAATGAAAAAAAATATTATATTATAATTTGTATGCTAATTGTAGAGAATTTTTGCATGTTTACCAATACCTTGGGTGGAGATCGCATGCATTAGAGAGTGAGAGACCAAAGGGCCGCAAAGACGCACAACGTGTCTTTTGACCGGAATAAGGATCTTCTTGTCTTGATACCTTGAACGGTTGTTTTCTTCAAACAAAACCAACGGAGAAGAAAACAAGGACCGTCAAGTTTGCTGGAGGTGCCTAGGCGGCTAGGCCGTACATAGTTCCACTAGGAATGTGAAAATATAGAGATGCTTTAGTTTTTGGATGTACTCAACTATAAACATTTGTCCCATTCATATACACAATTAAAAAGGATTGCTATTTGTCTACAAAGGAACATAAATGTACTCCAAATTTGTCGAGCGGATCCGCCTATCATTTATTGTCTATGCATAACTAGGAGTAGCCATTAACTCCAAGACCATTTGTTTGATTTTTTTATAAGCTGTCAAAATCCAAATACATTTTATTATAAAAAAAGGGACTGGTGGACTTTCGTTAAACTATGCCCACAAATGAAATGTTGGGAATCGATTATCCCATTTCATAAAATTGGTTTAAGTGTACTTACATGAAGTATTATTAGCATCCAAAAAATGATTTCGGGTACTCTTTTCTATAATGTTTTATACTATAAACATCTTCCCAAAAAAACAAAAAGAAACAATTGTTTGTTTTGGAATGAAGAAATGCTTAATAATGAAACAATATGATAGCGTAGACACCAAGAAGACCACTACATACAGTCTCGAGAGGTCTTCTCTTGTCCACTGTTTTTAGCACCTCTATGACGCGACCAAGAAGGATAATTTAGTCGGCTGTTAAATGTTCTCTACCGCCACATAATGTCGTACCGCCTTCTCCTTGAAAATGAAATGTTTGTTTAATTTTTTTTAACAATATCTTCAAATGATTTTTCAAAATACAGAGCCATATTGGATCCGGCGTCACTATCGAAATAATATTAATATCCAACAAAGGCCATACTATATCCAAGCAAAACTATCTTCTAAATAATCTCGATCCTTTCTTCTCTAATTATTTTCCAATTTCTTCTTATTATTGTTCTGAATCTCCATGAATATGGAGAGATGTGGGGCAGTGGTGCCCCACCCCCTAGAGGCTCGCCCTCCACACGCCGCACGAGGAGGCCATGGCACCGCCGAGGGAGGGCTGGTTCTCGGGCCCTTCCTAGCTTGTCTTACCCGATACGGGGGTTTGGATCGATTGTGTGACAAAAACTAGTGTTATTTTGATCGCTCTACAAATTGTTTCTAAACATGGACTAGCTAGTTAGCGTTCCAATAAACCTTCAAATAATCACAATTCCTAACTTGGCTTTGTTATTAGGTCAAGCACCGTAACACCACTGTTCCTCATAAATAAGTTATATAGCTAGAATGGTATTAAGAAGTAAACTTAATTTGCTCTTTCTTTGTTTAAGGTGATGCAATGAAACAAACCATAGAATACCACCTCATACAAAACAAAAGAACCTGTGCATGTTCTTTTTATTATCATACACTTGATGGTGCTATCATCACTAGGTTGCTTTAGCTGACAGTCAACATTAAAAATCGTTCATTCATCTCGTATAACCAATCTGTGCTTCTGTGAGAATTAATATATTGTTTTGTAAACAATGCTTTTCACTAGTATTTGTTTTTATGACATGAGCATTTTGATTGGTTCCACTAACTTGGTGATTTGCGGCTACACGCCGCCGTCACAAATGACAATGCAAAGTTTTCTTGTAAAGTTGCATTGTTCCACTGGGAGACGGAGTATATTATTGGAGGCCATCGACACTACAGATTTCTCATCAGGTTATTAAGACATGTATTCCTATGGAGGATTCGTGCTAACAACAAACACCGTTGCTTGGATTTATGCTACTGGTCTAAGTAATTAAATGAGCTGTATGTTTCTGTTCTCATATTAGAAAATTTTATTAGGGATAGCCGAGGAAAAGCAAAGCTTGCCATGTTGTTCTAGGTTAAATGTTGCTTATTATTGGAACGCACATAAACGTCAACGATGTTTCCCATCTTGTAACTGGATCCACTGATCCAAATATTTAAATGACCGAAAGCAAATAGATTGACAATATAAAGTATTAACAAGGATGGCTCATTAGAATGATATTTCCTCCATCCCAAATTGTAAGTTATTCCAAAATCTTGAAGAGTCAAAGCATCTCAAGTTTGACCGAATTTTAGTCAAACTCGAGATGTTTTGACTCTCTAAGATTCTTGGAATGACTTACAATGTTTTTTCATAATCACGCAAAAGCTTTTTGCGTGTTTTTTATATTAAGAAATGAGATTGTTCAAAGATACAATCAAAATCGAAAAAAAGGGGGCGTGTTACGGATATTCATAGCACTACCACGCCCCCTACCTAAAACGACACCTTATGAATAAGAAATGAAGCCTTGCGTCCTAAACACTTCAGCACCCAACCACGCCGCGATGGGGCCAACACAATGTATGCAGTAGTGCATCCGCCAAATAGGGGGCAAACAACAATGGCAGCAAAGCTTCCGCCGCGTCTGCGACAACCCGCATCGAACTCCAAGGAAGGTAGCGGACGACAAAGTGCGGGCGATGCTCAACAATGCCTTCAAGAAGGGAATTGACATCCTTAGACGCCAACAATGTTGGGATAACAAACGAGTAGGACTTTCATCCCAAGCCCTGCCGGACAAAGAATCTTCAACGCCTCCAAGGAGGTAGATGACGCACATTGCGCCACCGCCGCCCGGCCGAGGCAATCGAGCCAGGGGTTTTCACCTCGATTCTTGCCCAGCGGCTGGCCACTCGCGCCGCCCGAAAGAACGGAGACGAATCAACGGCTCGAAGGAGGTACCAAGCGGCGGCGTCCACCACACCAACGACGGTCAAATGGTGCGGGCCCCGCTGTTCGTAGTCGCCCCAGCCCCGGGCGAGCTTGCTGGCGACGGATCGGCGTGGAAGGTATGGCGGGGCCGCGGCCCGATCCGAGGCTCGAGGTCGGACCTGGGCTAACCAGACGTGCCGGCCATGCCGGCGGCCGATGACGCACCGACCGCGCCGGACAGGGCTGGCCTTGTCGGGGAGGGCGGCTTGCGGATCCCGGGCCACCTGGGTTGGCCGGGGATGCGTCGGCGGAGGGCCGGGAGGGGCTGGCAGGGGACGCACCGCCACGCCGGGAAGGGCAACGCCGTGGGAGAGGGAGTACCCGCCCTGATTTGGCTGCGCCCACGGCTCGCCCGCCGCTCTGGGGGGAGGGCGTCGTGAGAGCACCACGACGGGAGTGGGGTCGGCGACGGGGAGGCCGACCGGGCCGCCGGCGTTGGGGCCGGCAAACCCTGCGGGGCCACCGCCACCGAGCCGGGGAGGAGATCCTGGCTGGCTGGCGGGGCAGGGAGCCCGATCCGGGCCGCGAGGGAGGCTGGATCGGCCGCGGCCGTCGGCCGCCGGGTCGGGAAGAGGAACCGGAGCGGGAAGGCGGAAGGAGGGGGGAGGGGGCGAACCGCGTGGACGCCAGCGCGCTAGGCGCCGTCGACGACCGGGGGGGAGGCGGATCCGGCCGCCGGCGCCGTAACCGCAGCACTGGCGGCGTCGCGGCTTGGAGACGCCGCCGGCTGCCGAAAGTGCCACCCCGTGCGGCGGTGGAGCTCGTGGCCGCCCGGGACGGGAGGCCTCGCCGCCACCTTCCCGGGAGGCCGCATAGGCTTCTGGCGTGCCTCTGGCGGGGCGGGGAGGAGAGAGGAGGGGAGGGGATCTGGCGGCGGCGGCGGGTGGGCGGCCGCCCCGTGTCGCCCGTGCGGGAGGGCGACTAGGCTGGTCGGGGCTGGCATGACTTACAATTTAGAATGGTGGGAGTAAAACTATTCAAATGTCTTCTTTCGCTGTACTCCCATCTCGACCCATGAGTGGTTTTGTTCTTTAGAAAATTCTCCTATTTCTCATTTTCCAAAGAAGCACGTATTGACGTATGTATATGTGTCACAATGCCATTGAAAGCTCAGTGGCCGTCCATATATATTGTTTTGGACGAGGGTTGCCATTTTCGATCGCTAGGGCAGCTCAGTAGCTGATACCAACCTCCATGCGAAGGGGGATGGATGCACGCCCCTTTTTAGTTTTCTTTTTCGTTTTTTTCCAAATAAAGTGGTGCTTTGATGGCCTAGCTGCAATGCGACTCAACGTGAGAAATAAATGAGACTTTTCGTTTTTTTTTTCAAATAAAGTGGAAGGTATCACTTTCATTTCACTAGGAGGCATGATCAATAAAAAATTCAGCAAAAAAAATCAAAATCCCAGCCTTTTTATCCATTTACAGCTAGGCCTCGTTTGGTGAAGCTTCAGCTCAACTGCAATTTTGTCCCATAGATAGAAAAAAATGAGAAGAGGGCAAAAGGCAGAGAAACTACATCATTTTTGCAATACTTTATTGACTGGTGCCACAATGTCAAGAGCCACCCACCCACCCAGCCAGGCTTTCGTCTGCCCTCGATAAGATGTCCGGCGATAAGAGTAACCATGTATCAGAATTTCTCTTGATACTTTGACCCCAAGCGAAAAGAGAGATCCCATCACGTACGCCTGGAAACACAAAGAGACGAGACTTCTAAACCCATGGGGCTCTGCTCTGCACCCCGGCTGCCGCTGCCGAGAAACGCCGGCGCCTCCCACCAACCGGAGCCGCAGTTTCTTTCTTGACCCGGGGACCAACCAGCCAGCCGTCCATCAAGACCAGCTGCTCCATCGCCTCTCTTCTGCACGCAACTGTCATCGATCTGATCCGACCGCAAGCAACACCAGCCTTCCAGGTTGCTTCCTCAAAAGCCAACGAAGGTATGAACCGCGTGCCTCTTTTCCGTCTCACATGACATCACCGCGGTCAGAGTTCAGAAACGTCGTCGTTGCAACACGGGCAAGAAACATGAGCATGCATGATGACATTGGTTTACGTTTTCATCACAGATTTCATTAATCTAGACGTTCAGTATCCGTGGGCTGCAGGGCCTGCAGCGAATCCAGTTCGTCGGGTACATGTTGGAGAATTCCAGATGTTGGAAACTTGAAATCGACCTTTTTGTAAACAAAAGATTCCTTCCTCAAGGGAAAATGAAATTGCACAGGCCAATGAATATTATATGGTATATGTATATGGAAGTACCCTATGATTGTCATCAGGATTCAGGAGCATGACATCAGAATCATCCTCTCAGATGCAAATTCAGCTAACGCTTTCCCTTGTCTGAATTTTTTATGGATGTGGGCCAAAACCAGATGAATCTTGACACCAGACTCATTTCAATTGCCTTCGTTCTACTCCCCGCCTGAGCAATCATGCATGATTCGTATCTGAATGACTGAATCCATGGTAGTAGCGTAGGGTGATTAAAGAAACGACATGAACCAAAGAACTGCAGTCGATTTGTCCCACCATCGTATTCAGCAAGCAATCCCTCCAACTCCAAACCGCGGGCACAAAGACCTGACCTGATGGTGGTTCATGATTCTCGAGTCAATAAAGAAGGGAAAGCAGACCAAGGTCAAGTCGTGCAAGTTTCCAGAATCCAGACTCAAAGAACCTTCCATCATTTCTTTCTACTTTGAGTGGCGAAAAAAATATTATCAGGGCAGCTGAGAATTTGCATATTACGACCAAATTGTAAAGATTAGTCGTATATAGAACGTAATCACAAAGGCGGTAACAAGAATTATATAGTACTCCTGGAGCAGAACATCTTTGCTTCTACAAGAAGCACCCACAGTATTTATATACAACTGAAATGATAGAAAAAAAATCACACTAACAAAACCAATGCTCTCTGTAGCTGAAAGCCTGAAATAACCTAGACTGGAACTTTTGGAGGATTAACTCAACTCAATTTCCGTTAATCTTTTTTCAGACCACAAGTCAATTTCCATTAATCATGAATGGGTTTATATAGAGACTACATGGGGCTTCAAAGAGATAGGAAATAAAGAGACTACGACTCGTAATATTCTAACACCCCCGCAGTTGGAATGTCGACACTAACCAGGAGTGGAGACATTCAAACTTGAGCGAAATTCTGTAAAAATAGAGGTAGGAAGACCTTGGTAAAAATATCCGCATATTGGGAGGTGGATGACACATGAATAACACGTATTTATCTGTAGTAACTTTATCCCGGCCGGGCCGAAATGTAAATCAATCTCAACATATTTGGTGCATAAAAACGGATTTTCACGAAGTTGAGGGATTTTTTTTTGCCAAGAAAAAAGATCCCATTTTCTGGTTATCTCTCCGCCTTCATTCGTTGCAACATTTTTTTTTGAGCAAATCACTTGCCAGCGTCAGCTTTGCTGGGAGGGTACGGCCCAGGGATTAGGCGCTCCGAGTGGGCCATGGGGATTATGGGCCATGAGAGCAAGTTCAATAGGCCAAATTTGGCCCGGTTTCTCCTACACTCTCACGTTTCGCAGTCGACGCGAGCCGGTTTCTCCCCATTCATCTTGCACGAACCACCAAAACCCACGAGCCGCCGCCGCCGCCATGTCGTCATCGCCGTCTCCGGCGAACCGCCGTGCCCCTGCCCCGCTTGCGCTAGGGCTGGAGTCCTCGGCGAACAAGATCGGCATCGGCGTGGTCTCCCTGTCGGGGGACATCCTCTCCAACCCGCGGCACACCTACGTGACCCCGCCGGGCCACGGCTTCCTTCCCCGGGAGACGGCGCAACACCACCTCGCGCACCTCCTGCCTCTCCTCCGCGCCGCGCTCGCGGAGGCCGGTGTGTCCCCGCTGACCTCGCGTGCGTCTGCTACACTAAAGGCCCCGGCATGGGGCCCACTCCAGGTCGCCGCCGCGGCCGCCCGCGCGCTCTCCCTGCTCTGGAGGAAGCCGCTCGTGGCGGTCAACCACTGCGTTGCACACATCGAGATGGGCCGCGCGGTCACTGGGGCCGTGGACCCCGTCGTGCTCTACGTCTCCGGCGGAAACACGCAGGTTATCGCCTACAGCGAGGGGAGGTACAGGATCTTCGGCGAAACTATTGATATCGCCGTCGGGAACTGCCTGGACCGCTTCGCCAGGGTCCTTGAGCTCTCGAATGACCCTAGCCCCGGGTATAACATCGAGCAGGTAAGCTGTTCCATCAAATGCCAATTTGACTCTCCAATAGCTGTGGCTTAATGTTGTTTTAGTTCTAGCTGTACATGCGCATAGATGCTGGTTTGTGTGAGTGTTTTTCTAGCACGGAGCCTTCACCATGAGCCACTGTATCACATACATTTAAATGCCTTGGGTGGCAAATTGTCTTGTAAAAGTTATGGTGCACCATGAGGATTTTAGCATGAAAGGGTGTTTATGAGTCTTAAAGCTATTAGTGGAGCTTTGTCACCTCTTGAGCTTTTTACTTATCCTAGCCACTGGAACTTTATTGGACAATTAACCTACACTACAAAATTCTTAGGCAATTTAACTTATGCTAGCTGTACATTTAGTGGCTAGTTTGTTGCCTCTGTCAAACAATCGGGCAAGATTACTTTTGTATGTTTTGTTGAAACATAGGGATTGTATGGTTATATTTTTGTATTGAACTATGCATTATGCTGGGCAGATCCTATGTAGGCCTAATTTTGTGTGTCATTGCTTGCGTAACAAAGTTCACCATGGATTTATTCAGTCTATGTGATCACTTGTGTTTCCTCATTTTTTATTAAACTAACACATGTAGGTAGCCAAACACTAACTTAGTCTTATTTTGCCATCTCATACAATCAGCCAAACAGAATTTAGCTTTGTTCATACAGCCGAAGGACATTTGTTATATGATCATGTCCAGGTCAAGTGCATCCATTGGCTTGTTTGGTTCCTTAAGCAGTTAACATGTATGGGATCATAATTAGCTTCATCCTATTTATGTTCTGTTGTTTCTCAAATATTTATTCGAATAAATTTAGCAGACTGTCTGATGTAGGGTTGCATGTGTTGAGATGGTGTTTGGTTGGCTCTATGTGCTAATTTATTTGAGTGGTCATGTAGATGGATGGATTATAGGCTTTTGAGCCCTGGAAGCCTTCCCATTTTATCCAGGGCTTGAGCCTATAGGATAATCCTAGGAAGTTCCTGTTTGTTTGGCCTATGTTAAGATTCAACTTCAGCTTATAGGCTAGTTGAAGGTGGAGATTGGTTAAACATGTTGGATCTTTATGCATACTGTAAGCATAAGCCATACAGGACTTTTACAGGAAACTGCTTAATTTATCTCTATAAATTTAATAGAAGCTATTCTACTCTCTGCTTCTGGATTGTTGATTGTCATCGGATAAATCACTAACATCAGTGCATAATAGTTTTTTATACTTATGTTTGCATCAACTTTGCATCTCAATGTCACAAGGGTCTGTATATTCAGATTGTCCCTCTGTTGCATGTCATCATTGGGTTAGCTATGTTTTGGAGGTCAATCATTGTCTACGGGTGGCATGATGGGCCCTGCTCTCATGGAGAGGTGTCTTAGAATGGTAGTTATGTATACATCTGTCTGTAGGATTGGCTGAAATCATGGTACCTGAGCAGTGATTATAATTAAAGTAATATTGTTTTATATGGTGTTATTCTTTCCCAAAATCAACACAGCCAGTGAGACACAGGAAAGGGATTTTGCTTTTATCCCAGTCATAATTTCGATTATCTATTGTAATTTTATCCATCGGTCAAAATAAGTGTCGTTTTTGGGCTGTCTATAGTTATCGCATTCAAACTTTGACCATCAATATATTCCCAAATATTTTTATTAAACTTTTGAAAATGGGTACAGCCAGATTTGTCTACAAAAGAACTTCCAAAATATCATAAGCTTCATATATTTAGCAATTATCAATTATTAGTGGTCAAGATAGTGTCTCTATGACTATGCAGCATTGCATCTGTTCTAAATGACGCTTAGTTTTGATACAATGGTTTTTTAAATAAGCTCGTAAATGCTTTATGCTATTTGTGCCAATGGCCAAACTATTACCGTCTCCTTCAATAAATCCTGAAATGCTGCTAATTGTTCAATTATCTTCCAACACAGTTCAATTCTTACTTGATCCTAGAGGATAGTTACTGTATACTTGTTACTTTCCTACATATAGACTGAAATCAAAATCATGGTTTCTATGGTCTTATTATTCGTAACATTAAGGATTCATATTACTCAAGGTTTAAGCATTTTCTTTTTTGTCATAAAATTTGTAGTTTTGGGTACTGCTGTTGCCTGATTGCCCTTACTATAAGTATAGAACTGTGTTGTCTGCCTACCGCCCTACCTGCCTTAGCCATCAGCTCAAAGAGAATCTTGGTCAAGTACTCAAGTTACATATCTTACATTTCTTTCCTCCTCTTCTGCTGGTTTTCTGTTGTTGCCTATTCACGAGTATGAGTTGGTTAGCTTTTAAGTTGTGGAAACTGGAAATATCTCAACTTGATTAGCATTTTAACTTATTGAGAAAACATGATTTATTTCTGAAGTGGTAAATCATGGTATAATTCTTAATCCTTTATTATTAACACTGGCAATATGATATTGTTTTCTACCATTCTACCTTTCATTATTGTATTACCTGTCACCATTAGCATTTTCTGTTCTTTTTTTTTTTTTTTTGAAGACATTTTCTCTTTAAACAGATTTATGTCTTTGTACAACGTGGCTATTCTTTTCACATCCTTGAGTTTGTTTTTTCTTAATGTACCGCATTTATTTTCCTTGTCCAGCTTGCAAAGAAGGGAGAAAAATTTATTGATCTCCCTTATGCTGTGAAGGGTATGGATGTGTCATTTAGTGGCATATTGAGCTTTATTGAAGCTACGGCGATTGAAAAGCTTAAAAATAATGAGTGCACACCTGCAGACCTATGCTACTCATTGCAGGTACTTGCATGCTCTTAAACTTCTTCCTCCTTGTGGATAACAATTGGTTATGGTGTTATCCTTTGTTGACAGTGACACTGATGAGATTCGTAATTTGCCCAGGAAACTGTATTTGCCATGCTTGTTGAAATTACTGAACGTGCCATGGCTCACTGTGATTCAAAGGACGTTCTTATTGTTGGTGGCGTTGGTTGCAATGAACGTTTACAGGAGATGATGAGGATAATGTGCTCAGAAAGAGGGGGTAGGCTGTTTGCAACTGATGACCGCTATTGTATAGACAATGGGGCAATGATTGCATACACTGGTTTACTGGCATATGCACATGGTGTTACCACTCCCTTAGAGGAGTCGACATTTACGCAAAGATTCCGAACTGATGAAGTTCATGCGATTTGGAGAGAGAAGGAGATGCCGGTGCTAAACAGCATTCATTCAGATGCAATGGCTGAAGTATTTAAAGATGGAGCCTCCATGCCGACACCAATTGTTGTAGATTCCTGAGGTACAATTGGTCTTTACAATTATGTCTCACTGCTAATATTTTTTTCATGATAACTAATGCAATTTGGATTGCTGGAGACAATCCCTACCAGTTACTCCATTCCAAATTATAAGACATTTTGGCTTTTCTATATACATAATTTATGCTATGCACTTAGATATACACTATGCGATACATAGTTGACGTATCTAGAAAAGCCAAAACGTCTTATAACTTGGAATGGAGAACTTGACAATTCATGTGGAATTGTCGATGATATGGTGGTGTGTGTGTGATCCCACTTCTTATGGGTTTGATTTTTCTACATGATGAATATTCTCTACAAATGAAGTTTTCTAGTGGCATGAGTTTCACATTGTGCTTAAAACCATTCTGTTAAATTGCAAAATTATGCAATGCTTTTGGACAATATGAAACAGAAGAAACCATTACATAATTTTTTTATGCTTCACTCCATATCCTTATGTGTTTTCTGAGCAGTCACAATCTGACAAACTAAGGTAATTGTTTCTTTTCTGTCACAGGCAGTATACGGGAAAGTCTAGGAGTAGGAGCACTACGTTTGCATGCAGTTTGGGAGAAGACATTCCAGGTCAGGCACATGGCAGGTGGCTCGGAACTGTTGTGCTTCCGTATGAACAGCATGTAAACTGAATATGTTGTATGCCTGACATACCGACATGGATCAAACCTCACGAATCACCCTAACATTCTGGTTAGTTACTTTTCATCGAGTGAACTTCTGATTGCTGTAAACAATAGATGCATTTCCACACAAGGTTGATTCTTTCCACACAAGGTTGATTCTTAAGTTACTGGTGATGGTAATCTGTTTCCGTTCTAAAGCAGCCCCTTTTGGATGGACATTTGATTCCTGGTAACATGAGTCTATAAAACCCCCCACAAACGTTTGTATAGATTGCGTGCGTTACATAGAAGCTAATGTCCTTGGAACGTGGATAATGATTTGGCTATATTGGGCAGTGGCCTTTTTACCATCCATGACGCTATGCAGATCATGGATACTTGATGCGCCTCTTGATGCAAATGTGATTCGGCAAGCATAGTCGGTCTTGCTCATAGAAGCTGTGTTGGCAAAGTTGTCTACGGACCGGGTGTCATTTCTGTTGGACACACATGCGACTGGTAACGGGCCGTGAATTTTGTGATGGTCTGACAGGAGATGCAATTCTGATTGGAAAAAGTCGGATTCCCTCCCCATTGGCTATCGCGAAGGTTCGGCACTTTTCCTCCTTTCCCAAGACGGACAAATCACCTCCCTCAACTTTTCAAACCATGCAAATTACCTCCCTCGGCGGTTTTGAAGGCGCATTTGCTACAGTAACCACGGTTTTGCTACAGTGTCAGCGGGTTGCTACAGTGACAGTGACTTTGTCTTTTTCTTTTTAAAAAAATCCGGTTGAATCTTTGAAAAAATCATAGTAAATCATAAAAAAATCATAAAATAAAAAATCTAATTTTGTTGGACTCCACATGATTAGATCTACACAGTGAATATATAATATGATATGCTTTAGTATAAAGTTTTTTTTGCTACGAAGGTTTTGTCTTTTTTTTTTTATTTATTTGGCTGAATCTTTGAAAAATAATAGTAAATCATAGAAAAATCATAAAATAGAAAATCAATTTTGTTAGACTCCACATGAGTAGATCTACACATTGAATATATAATATGGTATGCTTTAGTCCAATAAAATAATTATGAAGTTGCAGCTACGAATTATTTCAATTAATTACAAAAAGGCATAGATCTAAAGCTACAACCAAAATTTTGTACTAAAGCATACCATATTATATATTCACTATGTAGACATGCGCATGTGGAGTCTAACAAAATTAGATTTTCTATTTTATGATTTTTCTGTGATTTACTATATTTTTTTAAAGATTCAGCCAAATAAATATAAAAAGAAAAAGACAAAACCTTCAGTAGCAAAAACTTTGTACTAAAGCATATCATATTATATATTCAATGTGTAGGTCTAATCATGTGGAGTCCAACAAAATTGGATTTTTTTATTTTATAATTTTTTCGTGATTTACTATGATTTTTAAAGATTCAACCGAATTTTTATAAAAAAAGAAAACGAAAAAGTCACTGTCACTGTAGCAACCCGCTGACACTGTAGCAAAACCGTGGTTACTGTAGCAAATCCGCCTTCAAAACCGCTCGAGGGAGGTAATTTGCATGGTTTGAAAAGTTGAGGGAGGGGTGGTTTGTCCGGTTTTTGGAGTTGAGGGAGGGAAAAGTGAACTTTCGTGATAGTTGGGGAGGGAATCCGGACTTTTTCCATTCTGATTTGGCAAGGAAATTGATCAGTGTGTATTGGGCTGTTGGCTACGGCCCATGCATCATTTATGTTGGACACCCATGCGACTGGAAACCGGCTCTAATTTTTGTGACAGTCTCGGTCCTGTCTATTCGGTTAGGGGAGGAGGGTCCTTGAAATCATTCCAGATGGATTTGGTTCATTATTCCAGATGAATTTGATTCATTAATCTGTAGTTCCTGGCTCAAATTTATGTAACTGAACACATCCTTACGGAAGATTCATGTTATCTGAGTTTTATATTTAATTATTATTGTTCTTACTAAAATATAGTTGTAGTAATGCATTATGACAAGTGGGTGTATTTGTATGTTCCCTTTTGCAGGGAAATAAATTTCGTGGCTCAACTATATGGTTGAAAACGAATCAGACATGAATAAATCTCTATCTTTATCTATCTATATACGTATAATATAATCTATAATAGCACTTATAATAATATTAAAAAAAATAAAGGGTTTTCTCTATCTATCTATACCTATAATATTAATCTATAATTTAATAATTAAAAAAATGAAGGGCGTTTTCTATTTCGTATTTTTTACTTTCCAAAATGTCGTTGTGTCATGTCCTGTCTTTTTTTACTTTCCAGACTCTCGCACTCTCCATGTATGAACCAAACTTTTGACCTGTGTTTATACGAGTTAGCACAACTACTTACGTCTAGCGATTATATGCCGTCCAATTCCAAGATGTGACAAGAGATTAGAGTCAGATTCCCCAATATGTATTAGAACAAATGACATAATTATTATTTAAAATTTTAAGACACAATTCATGTTTCAGGTGGTCACACAACAAGGCATACATTCATTGCAATACACGGTACAATATGCTACTATTTACTACTCCCTCCGTTCCACAAATAAATGTTCGTTTTTTACTTCTACGGTCCTTGTTTAACCGTTCATCTTATTTAAAAAAAAATTAAGAAACTTTAGTTATTTTGTTATGACTTATTTTATCGTTAGAGATAATTTTATAATGATTTATTTATTATTTGAATAAAAATTAAATAAGGCGAATGGTCAAATAAGGATTGTACAACTCAACAACGAGACTTTTATCCGTGGGATGGAGGGAGTACTATTTATTCATCGGCGACGATAGCGCCCACACGTCGGATGCACGCCCGCACTGCACCGCACCGCCTGGGCCCCTATCTCGCACCTTCGGGCTCACTTAGCTAACCGCCTGGTGCGACGCCTCCGCTTCGTCATCCGGTGCTTGCCGGACGCCTCGCTTTGCCCGGGCCCCCTGCTTTGCCGCGTCCGCGAGCCCCTTTGCCCACCGCCCGTGTCTCGATGGCAAGCTCACGGATCTCGGCCAGCGTGGCAGAGGCACCCTTGGCCCCAGCCATGGGGGAGCTTGAGTTAAAAGTCTTAAATGGCTAGAGGGGGGTATATAACCTACTAAAAACTTCTACAAAACACCAGAGCAACTTGTTAGAATAACAAAAGACGATAATCGCGGTTGCACTAGCTCTACTTGTCGGAAAGCCACATATTGACAATTCTAGTTGCTAAAGTCTCTAATCCACTCAACTAGCTAGGTCACTACTTTACCAACTAAGTGAGCTAACTAGATAACACTACACAAGCACAATATATAACACTTTGTAAAAAGCAAGATAATGAGGAGGTGTTATACCGATATGTCGAGGCAATGATCCAATCACCGAGCTGGTCTAGGAGTGGTGCTCTACAAGAGTAACAAGAAATCACCGGCAACGATGACCCTCAAATGCCTCTAAATGCAACTCTCAAAGCAATGCACTTGAATCTCACCCAATCTCTCAAAGTTATGCTCTCAGGCAAGTGGTGAGAGAGGGGATAAGTTTTGCTCAGCTCAAAGTGTATGGAATGAATCAAAACATCCAAGAGAGAGATAGAGCCGGCCACCCAACTATTTCTATCCGGATGCTCGTGCCTACTAGTTACCTTTTATTCATGTCTGATTCATAATCAACCATAAAGTTGAGCCACAAAATTTATCTCCCTGCAAAAGGGAATATACAAATACACCCACTTGTCATAATGCATTATTACAACTATATTTTAGTGAGAACAATAATGACTAAATATAAAACTCAAATAATTACATGAGTACTAAAGATGGAAAACTTCAAATCTTCCGTAAGGCTATGTTCGGTTACATAAATTTGAGCTAGGAACTATTCAAGGTCATGAAGACTAAAACAAATTAATCTAAAACATCTATTAATTGTGGCTAATCACATGAAAAAAATATTGCAACTTGCTCTTCTACACAACTATGAATGTTGTCCCTCTCCCTCAGCAAGTTTCTTTCCCTAAGTAAGCTATATATATCCTAAAAATGGGTCGTCTCTCCTCAAGCAAAGCACGTTTGGACACTCTATATCATCATAGGTATATATTTTGTTCAGATTCTTGTCTTTATTTCATCCATAGCACACATTGGGCCATAACCAATATGATATTTGCAGGGCTAACCAACTCTACTACTCATGATGAATGCATACACAAAGTCAATAGTAGCTACCCGCATAATAAAAAGGGTGCCTCCTTCTAGATCCATCTATGTAGGCGACAATCGGTATATAACACAAACAAAACTTAGCATCATGTGCATGGACATCAGGTCATAATAAAACTACAGTGACATATCATATGCAAGGAGAGAGGACATGAAAATACATAAGAGGTCTAGGCTATAGCTTACACATGTATCATAAAAGGCATGTGGACAATAGCTCGAGTTAACCACATACATGGACAATAGTGAATCATCTCATCGATAATGGCATCACATGTAACCAACCACACCAAAACATTACCACCACCGGCAAAAAGTAATTAAGGAGGAGGGTTTGTTCATCTTTACTAGGCTTGGTTGAAGAAGGAATCCACCAACAAGGACATATCAGAGGGGAGAAAAGGAAGTACCACAAGATCTAAAAACCTACACAAAAGACATCCAATTAATGGAGCAAAATAGATGTGTCATGTCCCGAGCTAGGGTTTGTAGCAAGGGGAAATAAACAAGGGGAGAATGGAACTTGCCCGCACAAACCCACTCATTAGGATCATCTCATTGCTGCAAACTGACGAGAGACAAGAGGGTTAGGCGCCGCAATGGAATTCGGGGAAAGATCGCGAGAGGTGAGGAGGGATTCAACTAATCTTGAGGATGAAATGGAAAGCAAGCAAAGGAAGAGCGGGTCAGCAGGCGTGGAGGCGGGGTGGGGATTTATGGCGAGCGACGGTGGGAAATTGAGGCGGTAACCCCAACCTCCCCAAACACATCATGGTAGATTCTAGAGCCCATACGCTGCCCGTGCACCACCACGACCAAGCTCCAAGGAAGCACATTGTTTACCCATGGGAGAGCCATGACACATGAGACAACTTTTGTAGAGGAGTGGCCTAGCCGAAACCCTAGACTAGAAAACAAATCACGTGTATCTTGCATGTGGTTGGTTGGGCCTCATACAGGCAACCAATCGTGCCCTAAAATATAGTTACAAATACAACAATAGGTGACCATCTTATATATTTTAAAATAAAGAGTATATATAGCTCAATAAGAACTATAACAAGTAGATAATTCCTTCTCTAAAGCTTTGGCGAGTACAAGTGTAATTAATGAATTGTCTTCTTTCACAAAAGAAAATATTTGATATATATGTAACTATTGAAAACCATAGTTTTTTTTTTTTTTGTAAACCATGGTACCAACATATATACTCACTCATACATGTATGTGTACATACATCCTATCCAAACATACACCTTGAAGGACTAAGCCGCGATAGATGTCAAGATTGATAAAATCGCCACATGTGTCTTGCTATTGATAACATTTTGCCTATCAAGGTAAATGTGAGTATCCACAAACTTAAAAGTCCAGAAATCAAATTAGTTGAGTATATTTCATCGTAGAAAATCTAGGGTAAATTGAATCCACCATACAACAACTTGTATGGTTGTATGTCTTTGATCCAACAACTTGTAAAACATGTAAGTAAATACATGAACTTTTGTCACATATATGTCATCTTTGTGTAACTTTGCCACCATGGTGAGTGATACTTACAATTTTATGCAATTTTCTTCCTTTCTTTATTCCCTCTTCTCTTCGGCTCCTATGTGGTTTATTTCCATTCTTTTCATCAATTGTTTGTCTCTTCAACACTTCACCTAGAGTGCCATAATGAGTAGCGCCCGGATCAAATTAGATCGGTGACATCACATACTTGGTAGCCTTCAATGTCGGGGAGCCACATGGCACGAATAAAATGGATGAAAACCAAATGAGAGGGGAACAAATCAATTTGCCGAACCCCATAGTTTTGGCAAATCCTATATAGATTAACCGTTTGCTAGTACATTTTGTGTGATGATCAAATGGAGCAGACCTCAATGATTTCATGCCTGGCTTCACCCACTTTATATATGCATAAAACCGTCCATATTTAAATGTCATATGTCCTGGGAAATACGCTACACTACATACATAGGACTATAGCGCACATTTGACAAGTTAATGCATTCTCGCTCTGTCCTAATTTCTCATCTACAGTAAACCTCCCATTTGAATCCTAGATGTTGAGTTAAATTATGCATTAATTTGGCAAATGTGTGGGTCTATAGATGAGAACGTTCTGCAACTTGTTTGATCAAAGCCATGCAACTACTCTATATACTTGGCTGCAAAAAAAATAATAATAATAATAATAATAATAATAATAATAATAATAATAATAATAATAATAATAATAAAAACCTACATACTTGTTGTACAGTGTGTTGACGTAATTTAACCCGTAGGTTGAGTTAGACATAGTTTACTGTTAAATTATTATTATTATTTTACTAGAAAGGTAGAATAAATAACGCTTTGAAAAATTACATTAATTCCAGGGTGGTAGCTAGAGCCGGCCGTCGTCGCGTGGTCTAACCGCGTTTGACAGGTGGTTGACAGGTTGACTACAGTATCACGTTTGCGGACGTAAGCTCATTTTTGCGGCGGCCGACCCCTTCTCGAGGAAGATTAGACCGGGCTTCTTTCTCGTGTCCGGTGGACCCCACCCCCCAGAGGCTACTTCTTCTTTCTTTTTCTTTCCCCCTCCTCGCTCGTCGGTCCCATTCCATCAGATGCGGTGATAGCGAGCGTGAGCAATGATGCCCGAAGGAGCCCCGCGGTGGCTTGGGTAGCAAGGAAGCGGCGGCACACAAAAGCACGGGATCCATCCTTCCCGTTCATACCCACGACACCCTCCGCCTGGCTTCGATCTTCTGGTCTCTGCTGCTCGGGTCGGGTGGTACGCTGTTCTCCACTTCTCTCTTGCTCCGATCCTCCGGCAACCGCAGCGATCCGAGCTGCATCGCGATTCTTTCGAGACCACGGACCACCGCCGCCGCCGGCCGACACCTTGCTGTGAGCTCTCTCTTTTTTGCTTTTCACGTTTTCTCGATCTCTCGATCTCGCGTGCGTTTCTCGGTTTTCCCTACTGCGACCGTCAGATCTACGAGGATCTGAGTGTCCAACTGGGCGGCGTTGTGTTGTGCATGATTTGGGTTTGCACAAGCTCTGAATTTCAGACGACACACAGTGCCATACCGAGCTTGTCTACCTGCGGGTGTTTTCGATTTATTATTACCTCGTTGTCTGCTACCCGCGCGCAGTCTCCACTGTTTGATTGAATGCTTTTGCGTTCATCCATCCATTTCTGGGCTCCTAGCGGTAGCTCCGAATCAAAGTTTCTCAGCCATAGTCACCAACCTTGTCTACCTTCGGATTTTCGATTTGTTTGTCGATCTACCCCCAGTCTCTACTTTTTGATTGAATGCTTGCGTTCACCCATTTCTGGGTTCCTTGCAGTGGTAACTGGTAAGATAAACTGGTGATCCATGGCAGGAACAATCTGCGTGTTCAAATTCAAAATACAAATCAGATGACAAGTAGTGTCCATATATACGATATATGCTGCGCTTTTCCCCCAGTGTACGTACTTGATGACGTTTAGCTTTGGTGAGGCACTCTGTAGAATCAAGAGGGGAACATTCTTCAGTCTTCAGTCTCCTATCCGATCCAGAGCCACCTACCTGTAAATTCTTATTTCAATCTTATCCTCATCAGTCCTTTTTTTGTATGCTTACAATAGCAATATCTGGAAACTTTGGGGGTCCTCCCAGTCCAAAATACAAATTCTTCTGGTTCCTTGCAATTTAAAACCGCATAGGAACTTCTGATCATAGACTCTCCACGCCCGTGGATGGCCAAACGTTGGTGTTTGGGCGCCCCTTTGCCATTGCAGCCTGGAATTGGGCATCCACTTTTTAAATACTGTTGCTGCTTCACTAGGGGTATTTTTTTTTTTTTTCCAAGATCGGGTCATACCCGTTTTTCATTAAGAGGAAAGCAAATACGTACAGCATAGGAAAACATTAAGCTAGACCCGGCATAGGAGGCGAGAAGCCACCTTTGGGTCAGAAACCTACCTACTCGATCCCGAATGAAACGATTACATAATAAGTGTTCTAAGACTAATACACGACGCTACTGTCACTGATAATCCGGGGCAAGCGTGTCCAGCTCCGCACCCGCCACAGCCTTCACCCCCTTCTCCTGGAAGAAGGTCTCCAAGGCAATGCTAGACTGCTCGAACGGCATGGACAATATCGCCCGGTGAAACTCATCAAAGCAGACTTATAGGCGTATTTGCAAGAGTCTTAATTTGGTTGGGTACGTAATGCACAGCTTTGATCACATGCTTGGTCAGCGATCAATTCGATCAGCGCTAGTTTGGTGGGAAAGCATCGACTGCATCCCATCAGTTGCAAGACAGTGATTGCACTACAGCATTATAATCTTGGGTTGCTGGGAAGTGCTGAAATAAATAAATACAGGGATTTTCTAGTGCAAAGAGGCAATCAAATCATCAAATTCTACACAAAAGATCAAAGATATAGGGCTTTGCTTTGGTATAGGACGGGAACAGAGCACTTATCTAGGCTCATCCAACGTTTTTGACAACTGTTTTTCTCTCTTTCACGGTCAGGGCTAGGGATTAGTCTTTGCGGACTTAGGCCAACATCTTTCTAAAAGGCATCATGCTTCTTTCATTTTATGACAACATGCAGCTCTACTTCTGCTTTTTGTTACTATGTATAAATGCGTGAATCCAACATGAACAGGGGGGCACTCAGACGCCATGAGCAGCAGCAACAGCTCCTCGGACCTCAGTGAGGAGAAGCAGGACCAACAACGCTTGACGCCAGCTTCCCGGCGCTGCCCTAGCTGCAACCATGAGCTCGACTGCAATCCGGTATATATGCTAAATTACTAGTTTGCAGTAACAATGATTCTTTCTGTTTTTCTAATTTCTGATACATAAGCATGTTCATTCAAATGGTTCTATTATATTGCAGGACATGGTTGGCTTTCCAGCCGGTGTCAGGTTTGATCCGTCGGACCAGGAGCTCATAGAGCACCTGGAGTCCATGGTGAAGGAAGGAGGCTCTAGTGCACACCCGCTCATTGGTAACTTCATACACACACTTCAAGGAAACGATGGCATTTGTTACACCCATCCTGAGAATCTCCCTGGTGAGATCATACTCTCCCCTTCAGCTCACACACACGCACTGCCACCATATCATGTATGTTTTTATCAGCTACTACTAATTTAGAGCTATTTATAATATGACAGAACTCATCATATTCTAGAAAGTGAGCATTAGGTCCTCTAGTTTTGATGATAGGTGTGGTCAAACACCTAATCACTTCGGTCCTCTTCGGCTTGAATTTATGTGTCTATCTCTTCTTAATAAAAATTCGGTTAATAATGCACGACGAAAAGCATGCACGCATTGACGAAGCTAGCGGTGGGGCTAGTAGGGCTCAAGCCCCCTAAAATGACAATCACTGTAGCAAAAAACAAAAAATCACCATTAAATCTTCACGCAAATTAACATCTCCTTTGTTTGCCCCACCTAACATTTTTTCAGCCTTCGTCACTGTACGCACGCACACTACTCTAGTACTCCACTGAGCCCCGGGCTTCTCCCCAGATCCGATGACCAAATGCCACATCCTGCCTGGCTCTGGTGACGAAAAGTCACTCTGTCGCCAACAAGTCGAGAGTGATCCCCATCCTGAGTGAGAGGGGGCTATGTGTTCTGCAGTAATTGCATGCATGGCCAACGTAAGGCTTTACCTAATAAAGAACTGCCTAGTTCCTTCTAGATTGGATCCTTTTTTTTTTATTTCAATTAGAGTTTTTGTGGCAGTTGAGTTCTATTTCTTTTTTTTTCACAAAGAATATTTCTGTTGACATCGATCTAAATCTATAGATCTGTAATACATGATCACATAATCATGTTGATCACTTGAACTTGGTGTGCTCCCATCTGCCACCTTTTAATGGATTTGGTATTATCCACCTCCTCCACATGTCCTTAGTGTTTGCAAATACATTCTTTATCTATGCAAAATTGGCGCTGAACACACTCAGTTCCTCTGATCCCTCATGATGGGAAGATGCTTAGGAAGTTTAAATAATATAGGTAGCTATAGTGTTAGGCTACCTTTTTTTTTTTTTTTTCAGCTGGGGCTAGTTTTCTACACTTAATTTACTATGTATAGTTGTTAAATATGCTAATAAACATGCAAGTGTAATCATAATTGACACTAATCACCAGACCTGACATATTAGTATGAGTGAAAACAGTTCAACTGATAGGCATCCCAACTTGTTACTTTGTTAGTTGTATGTAGCCATGACTGCTCAAACTCTTGTGCTTATACCTAGTTAATTTGATTACCACTAGGTGTGACAAGAGATGGCCTCAGCAAACACTTCTTCCACAAGTCATCCAAAGCTTACACCTCTGGCACAAGGAAGAGGGGAGAAAGATCCAGCCAGAACGTGGCCTTCGCAGCTGTGACGTTGTTGGCGAGGCGCGGTGGCATAAGACTGGCAAGACACGTCCGGTGATCATTGGTGGTCAGCAGAAGGGGTGCAAGAAGATCCTGGTGCTGTACAGTAACTATGGAAAGCAAGGGAAGCCAGGGAAGACCAACTGGGTGATGCACCAATACCACCTCGGCAAGGAGGAGGAGAAGGATGGGGATCTGGTCGTGTCTAAGGTCTTCTACCAGCAGACACTGCGTTCTACCGCGACAACGATGGAACAGAGTGATGAAAAGGTAGAAGTGACCTCAGAAGCCATGAAAGATAGGCTCCCTGGGTGTGGCGCGGAGGAAACCGCTGAAGCTGCGGACACCATGATGCAAATGCGGCAGCACCACCAGCAGATCCAGGCTGATGGACATAGCAGATTTACTTCTGCCAAGATGTCCCATGAGGTAATTTGTCACTGTTGTCTTTCCCTTCATTCTGGATCAATTCTCAGGAGTTTTAGGCTTTTGGCATTATAATTTTTTGACGTAAAATGCTTTTGGCATTTCAACGAAATTAGCAAAATATTAGTTAGCTCAGAATGCATTTGATGTATATGCTATATGCGACACTTTTCTTGAACTTGAAAGCTACTAGTCCATTCTATGTAGGTAACCACGAAATAACCCTTTCCCTTCAGCACCCAGACATCTTTTCACCTTTATTTTTTTATAATAAATAAATAAATATGTTTTAATTGTTAAGTTATTACATGGAGAACAATCAACAGGTAATTGGTGCATGTCCGACTTTGAAGGGAACGAATACACACACATAACACAAGCGGAGAACAAACCACTATTGTAAACACATCTGGATAAAATTGCATCCGCGCCCACAAAAGCAATGATTATACCATTAATCTCCTCTTTTTAATTCAACTAGTTAATGTGTCAGCGACTCTAGTTCCTTTAAGCACACAAAGAGTTATTCAAGGAAATGTATAATAATCTTATCGGTACCATTCATGTTTTGATGCAGGTAGGTGTAGGCGACCCATTAGCTGGTGATCAAGGACAGCTGCATGAAATCCGCCACAAACCATCACAACATAAAGTCCGATCAGTGCTCATAAAACCAGTGAACACCATGTCTTTTGTTGAAAGCACACCCTTGAACACAGGATCAACCAAAGTATCACCTGGAGTGCAATATGCCGCAGTCCTCCTGAACAATGGTGAAAAACAAGAGGTGCTGTTCAATCTATTATGGACCATTTTGCTGAAAATACTACTATTGCATAAAGTTGCGTTAGATCATCTGCTAATTCTCTTCGTACATATACTCAAAAAAGGAAATGTCTTGTTATTTCTGTTGGTCATTTACTCATGCAGTCCATTTTCTGTAATATACTATATGATTTATATTTCAACTTGAACTTTGAAACAGGATCAGCAGCAGAAGAAGAAAGTTGACCGCAGAAGGCTTTGTAGTTCGGAAGAAGCCATGATAGCCAGCCAGACAACAAGCACAGCAGAAGTAAGTTGTCTGTTGTACCTTTTATATATAATGTCACATATAGTCCTTTTTATATATGATTAGATCGATTAAAGTAACCTTGGGCGTACCTGCTTGTGCTCTATCTGCTAATCGTTTTATGACGGTATCATGAAATAAGCCGACACGACTGCTATTTTTCACCCCATTCTCGCTTCATTATTTGGGCGAAATTCAGAGATGCCTTTATTAAGAAGCACGCATGTTTAGACAAAATACTATCCTACTAGCGTTTACACGTTTTGCAGTACTAGGGCCTAAATTCTAGTGTAAACGCAAGACTGGACCTTCTTTAATTTCAAAAGCAAATCAGCAAGGTCAGATGCACTTTAAATATTTCTCTTATCATGTCATAGCATTGCTCTTCTTTTGGTCATATAGTGTCTATGCATTTCTTGAAAGTAGATGCAATAAAATTGGTGGGGGGTCATATTGCCATGCTATAGGCTAAATGTTTCAAGTTTATTTCTCTAATTAATATAATGTTGAGATATTGAATTGAGCAGAAAGATATATATTTATATTTCATATTTTCCCTGTTCATGTTGTTCCTATAATAGGAACGAAGGAAACCAAACATTTCCTTTTCATTGATGGGAAATCATTGTCTACTTGTGATGCAAAATACAGATTAAGAAGCATATCCCACATGTTGTGGGAGTTTCTGAAAATTCTTTGCATGCATGAGTTAGATATACTTAATAGGAAACAATTTGCAAAATTTATTTTGTTCATAGTCATATAGCAATAAGTAGTTTCCATATATAACACTAAAAAAGGAGATGCAGCAACCATAGAAGTTACTTTCCTTACCTTGATTGATGTTTTCAATATTGTTAGTGTCATTTAATTTACATGTGTACATATGTTTTGGCCTGTTCGGTTATGTAGGACGATGTGCAGGAAGCTTCAACTCAGCCCAAGGAGCTAAAACGGCCTTATCAACACTGGCCTCCTGATCACCACCAAGATGGATAGCACTGCTAGCTGTACCATCAAATCAATCTGTTTTTTTTTTTTTTTTTTTTTTTTTTTGAGAATGATCAAATCAATCTGTTAAGTCATGAATCAATCTTAGGAGCATCAAATCAATACACTGCATTACTGCCTGGTGGTGCTTCCTGCTCTACCACAAGGTTTTTGGTAGAGCTAAATTTTTTAGGTTATGAGCCTTGGTGACATTTGAGATGAACTCTACTACTAGTTATAAGTAATATATATACATGTAATTGTTCAGGATATAATAAATGTCTTGTCATATCTATAAGCTTAATAATATATATGGGGGAAAACTTGATTTTGACCAGTTATTTCTCTTTCATTTTTGAAGAAATCTGACTACCCGTATGAGTACCTAGACTAGTAATATTCTTAGTTCAGGCCACATTGCAATATAATCCTTGGAACTTTTATTTGTTATAGCAATTATCTACGTGCAACTGCCAATATGTCTTCAAATCAGACCGTATCATTGGTGATGAATGCAAGTTGTTAGGATCGCGATCCTAGGATTGTTTTTTTTCTTGACACTACCAACCGTAGGATTCTGTTGATGTCGACCAAAGGGCGTTCGATGATTTTTCATAATGATAGAGAGGTCTTAAAACACATTCAGCTCACAGAACCAAAAGAGGAGAAAACGGCGCTTGCCTCTGATGAAGTCAGCTTAGCCAACTCCATGGGTCGGCTTAGCTGGTACCTTAACCTAGAGTTGGCTAGTCTAGGCCCATGATAACCGGCTTATCACCGACTTAGCCGACTCCTAGTCAGCTCTGTAGACTTTTCTACCGAGTAGTATTGTATCTATTTTGGACGTGGGTAATTTGAAGAACACATTTTACTTTTTTTCTATTAGGATAAGACCACCCCTCGTATATATCAGAGGATCACAACCGACACTCAATCTTCACATTTGTTACCCAACTTTTATCCTTTTCCAACCGTCCTGGTCATTGCATCTATCTCTCCCCGACTTTCATCGGCCTTCTAGGTGGTCTTGTTGATGGACTCTAGAACAACCCTAGGTGTGCTCCATCAAGACGGATCCACCAGAGAGGAATCCCTAGGACGGACGGGCTCTAGGTCACATACGGGATAAGGAGTGCGATAGGGTAATTTAAGAAGTAACAAAAAGTCAGAATGAAAGAAATCATTTGCAGATTTGCTTCTGTCAGCATCGCGGCTACATCAGCTACTCAAGCCCCAGAGAAATTGGAGAACATCCAGGCCTCGCCATCAAGCCCGACAAGGCCCAGAAGGATGGCTCGGCCCAACCCAAGAGTTGTCGTCCCAGAGTGGACTGCCTAAGTGCTATTTGTATCGTGTGTGTGACGGAAGGGAGGATTCATTCACTGTTGAGAACTCTGTAACCTGAACCCATCTCCCTCCTCCTTCTCCTTTGTTCAATCTGCTATCCCCGCAGCGAAACTTGCTACCCAAGTTGTATTGTTTGAATCCCTTCTCTAGAACACGACGTTGTGAACAACTTCTTCATATTAGGCATACTTATTTATAATGCTTATAACCATATGGGTGAACGCATGGAATTTTCTGTTGGAAGTATGCCAAGAGCGTCCAGCCATGAATTGGTCCATAGATTGAGCCCAGGTGAGGATAATTGGACTTTATATGCATGGCCTGGCCTATGTGGTGGAAAGCCCACTATGACTCTTTTCCAATTTTACTTTAAATGGAGGAAAAAGTCCATTTTTTTCTTCAACGTTCGAGAGTCCATTTTCTGTCTCTCAAACTCCAAACCAGGCAAACCATCTTGCTCAACCTATCAAACCGTGCATTTTACCTCCCTGAAGTGGTTTAAAAGGTCTTTTTGTCTTTTATTTACTTACTTAGGCTAAATATTTAAAAATCATAGAAAAAACATAAAATAGAAAATCCAATTTTCAAAATTGCAGTTAGTACAAAATTTTGATGTAGTTTTACACCTATGATTTTCTATAATTAATTAGAATAATTCATAATGGCAATAGTGGTCACATTGTGGTGAATTTTCTATGGCGGTCTAATTGTTATATGCTTAAAAAGTAGTAAAAATTTTATAGTCACTAGATCGTGAATAATAACTAAGTTATACATAATCAATGAGCATGAAATTTTTTTCTAAAGGCTATTTTATATGCGAGACTAGTAATTTGGCCTCTTGGGCCCGTTATTGGTTTTTTTTTTTTTTTTTTTTTTTTTTTTGATCTGGTCATAACTTGACTCCTAAAATGATTTGTCCACCTTCGAAAATTACTACATATATGTTAGGAGACATCATAGGCTTTGTGTCCGCCTCTATAAATTTAGAGGTCATGTCATGCATGTTGTTGAAAGATGCAGATCGGTCACGCTTCGTGTTACCATGTGTGTATGTTTTCTTGAGAGCTAAGTTACTTGTATTGGAAGTAGGCCAGATTGCAATCTCTTTGTAATCTTTGTTTCCTTGCAACTCAAGTTGCCTTGTAACACAAGTGGTAATACCACCATGGGAGTGTTTCCCATCCTATATTAACACAAAGCTATGAGCCCGAGAGGGCATCACGTTACCCTAATCTTGAGTGTTTGTTTCATCAACAACCAAAATACTCTACCTTCGCATCTTTGGTTTGCGCTTGTTGGCTTAATATATATTCGCCCTTACAACAATAGAAAACTGCAATACTGATCCAAGCAATACATGTTCCACGGTTTGGTTGTATGCACAAGGCCTTCAAATGCTTAGAAGTCAAAATGGGTCGAGTCAACATCTCATGAGATGTTATATTCACTGAGAATGTTTACCCATTTGCTAGCTTGCACTCTAATGTCGGTGCTCATCTCTGTTTTGATATCTCTCTTCTCGAAGCATTTCGTCCATCCTATGATCATGGGGCCGATTCAAACTATGATCCTTCATTTGCTAACCCCACTAATGAAAATGTTGTAGATGTTGCATAACCACATCGACCGTCCATCCTATGATCATGGGGCTGATTCAAACGATGAAGAAGTGTGTTTTGGGACCCTGTCTCCCTGCTGAGTGTAGGCGGGAATTCCATTGGTGATCCGGTAGCAGGCTAGGGCGGATCAGCCTTGGATCATGCACGAGATCCATGTCGCCTCCGTGTCCACATGGCAGTGTCTCGTCACCCTGGGGACAACACGCACATTCGTGCGCACATCCACGACCATGATAGGGACCCCTATCAGGGGCGGGGGCGGATCATCATCATCATCGCATGTGCTAGCCTTGCCTGTCTCGCCTGCAATTGCATCATCGCCACCAACACGACCTCAAACACGACTGCAGCATGGTATTCGTAAGCCCAATGTGTACACTTATGCAACTGCCAGGTATGGCAATCTTGCCTCGGCTTCTAAAGAACCAGCAAGTCTGAATGATGGACTTTCTAATACACATTGTAAGCAAGCTATGGATACTCAATATTCTGCACTCATTAAAAATAAAACCGGCACTTTTGTTCCTCCTCGTTAAAGACAAAATATTATAGATTGTAAATGTGTTTATAAAATCAAGAAGAAATTTGAAGGAACAATAGGCGGATACAAAGCTTGGTTGGTTGCATATGGCTTCAAGCAAAGGTATGGAAATGATTATGAGGACACCTTCAGTCCGGTTGTTAAAGCAGCCACAATTTGTCTTGTTTTGTCTTTGGCTGTGTCACAGGGTTGGCATCTACATCAATTAGATGTTCGAAATGCCTTCTTACATGGTATACTTGAGGAAGATGTCTTTATCGCCAACCACTAGGATATCTTGATAAAAGGAATCCATGTTAGATTTTTATACTTGACAAGGTCTTATATGGGCTTAAACAAATGCACGGCTAAGTCGAAGTTGCAATTGCTTGGTTTCACTCCATCCAAGGCAAATACATCACTATTCTTTTTATAAGTCCGGGAAGCATATCTTGTCTATATGTTGGTTTGTATGGATGATATAATTGTTGCTAGCTCATCACATGAGGCAGTATCTGCCTTACTTAATGATCTTGAAAGAGAATTTGCTATAAAGGATCTTGGTGAGTTGCATTACTTTCTCAGCATTGAGGTTAAGAAGGGATCGGCATGGAGAACTTCTTACTCAAGAAAGGTATGCAATTGATACGTTAAAAAGAGCACACCCTTGGCGGTATCAAAAAATGCGACACACTAGCGCATATCCATTGGGATCGAGAAGACTCCACAAGGTACAAGAGCATTGTTGGTGCTTTGCAATATTTGACACTAACTTGTCAGATATCTCCTTTTGAGTTAACAAAGTGTGTCAATTCTTACATTCTCCAACTACGGTACACTAGGAAGGAAGCATTTTAGTAGATTCTCGGATATGTTAAAGGAACACTAAACTTAGGGTTGCACATTGGTAAATCCAAGGAAATTCTAGTTAGTGCCTTCTCGGAGAAAGCTGATTGGGCAGGTTGTCCATATAATTGGCGGTGTATAGGAGGCTTTGTCGTATACCTAGGAGTAAATCTGATTTCTGGTGTGCAAGCAAGCAAGCTATAGTCTCGGGGTCAAGCATAGAAAGCTGAATATAAGTCCATGGTAAACACTACTCTTGAGATTATGTGGGTGAGAAAATTACTTGATGAACTTGGTGTTCCTCACCCGATGGTTTCATAGCTATCTTTGTGACAATTTAGGGGCTTGTTGATATTTCTAACACGATCCAATTTAGGAAGGCGAAAGAAATATATATGGGATATCTATCTAATCATGTTAGCTTGGATATGGGATTAACCTCATGATCCAACAAAGCGAAGTTAGGCGGTGTTAGTAGTGGGATGTAAACTTAGCATCATTATCCATAGTGGAATTAATCTCACCGGGATATGTACTCAAGGTATACCACTCATTTCTAGGCATTACCTATACACTAGTCGTCACCTAGCAATAGCTCAAAGAAATGCGGGTATGGTATTCTTGAAAGGCCTTGATAAAAGAATGAACATGATATCTGCAAAGCGCACGGATAGAAATACCATCGTAGCACTTCAGGGAGTAATCCGGTATCGTATTTATATTTTACCACAAGGAAGGTAAGTCTATGGAAAGTAGAGAGAAAAGGATATCTAATGATTTAGGAAGTGATTTACTTATGAGATCCACTTACAGGTTGTATAATCTTGAGTAGCCATATGCATCTAACATTACTCAATAGGATAAGTCACAAGATAAAGATAATTATATAAATGATAACTACCCAAGTCTAAGATCATCATATGCCACTAGTATCATACGAGTTATTAGCATGTTATAGAAAGAATAGAAAGAATATTCCAAAGATACTCCTAATCATATGTCAATGAATACTACAATTAATGCAATACATCTAGCTATCATGGCAAGGTTGCTTTACATCTACACATGGCAAGCATTACCAATAACAACCAAGGACAAAACTTGATCATTACCGTAATTATAAGCTCGACTAGTCCTACATTCGGAGGGTGGATTACAAAGGACTCAACAGGACTATCACTCCCGCGATCTACCACATGGCCCGAATGTAGGGTGCAATTGCGAGATAAACGTTTTATAAACACCACGTTTTACATTGCTTATCACCCACATAGTGATCATCTACGTGGATGCTATACAATTCCATGCATAAGATATAAGACAATCTCACTAAACTAAACATATAATCATAGCATGCATAAACACATATCAATAAGAATATAATCATTATATAGATCAAAGTCATAACAATAGTGTATCAATAATAATACTTATGATCGAATACAAGAGCGAAGTCACAAGAACGATGCTCCTTCTCTTTGCTTGACTATCGGGAACTCAAGATGAACTTGATCTTCAACTAGAACTAGCTAGATAGCTAACTACTTCTAGTATGATGAACTAGGGCTTAGGTCTAGACTTGGTTGGACTTGATGAGAATGAATTGATAATGAACTAGTATGAATTAGGGTTTAGCCCTGGGGTAAATTTGGTCTTCTTATATAGGACTTGGCGATGAATATGGACCCTTGGATCAAACCGGCCTTCAATAACGGTGTAGATACAACATCAAGGTTGGTGGTAAACCGACATAAAAATGTGAGGTCGACGGGCGGGACCCACCTGGCGGCCGGCCTAAATGGCTCTGGCGGCGCCAGGGGAAAAAGTTCTTGACTTCATGTTTCTTACGGTGTCCTCTGTGGTACCTTCTAGAGTGTTTTAGTCCACTTTTCGGGTTGAGTTACTTCACGGTCAAGTCTTATCATCATATGTTTTATAGATTCGGAACTTTCTCCATTCTTCTCGGCATTTATCTGTTAAGTCCCTGGAAAGTCACAAAATACCAAAACTTTTGGAAATATATTAGTTAGACCCCTAGACTTATGTTGGTCTTTAACTTGAGCCCTTATTTCATGTTAATTGACTTATAATATTATGCTATAACAGGTGTCAACAAGCTCCCCAAGCTTACCTCTTGCTAGTCTCTAGCAAGACACATGATATTATATTAAACTTCTTACTTGGATCGAGGAGTTCTTTGCAATGCTATCACACTTTAAAGTACACATGCTTTCAAACAAAATTTCTCTCGAGATAAGAATAAACTTTTTCAAAACTTCAACTTACCCATATTACCTTTTTACCTTTTGGGTCTTATAACCTTTTCTTCAATCTTGGGTAATTGAAAGATAGAACGATCAAGTCGAGCATCAGTATCTCAAACTCTTTTGATCAACTATACTTGTCATGGTCTAATACCACCGTCACGGTAATGCGGCTGTCGTGCTCCGGAGTATGGCTAGCTCTAGAGACAATGACACAAGATTTATCTTTGGTTCGGGGCAAATCGTGCTCCCTAGTCCGGTGTGATCACTATCAGAGCTCAAACACTCATATCAGGGCGAGTACAAGCGAGTCGAGAGAGGGAGAGGGCTCCCAAGTCTCATGATTTAGGCTAGTGCCAATCGAGTGTGTGTGTGAGTGTGGGTGTTGAGAATTGAACCCCGCCTCGACTCGGTGGCCGGCCTTCCCCTTTTATAGTCGCAAGGGGGCGGGGCACATGGGCTCATCACGGGTTGAGGACTTGAACAAACGTAGATACATGTACGGGAAGATAGGAGCGATATTAGAGCTCTCGGATGAGCTCGTTCGTGGACATGAACTTCCTTCAGCTCAGTACTTTGGATGCCGGGGGTGGTCGTCGCCGTGCAGCGGGAATCGGGGTTTGGGCGGTGGTCGGCGTCGCCCTGTCCCTAATCGTAGTTGGAGGACGTCTTCTTGGTATGGGAGGCCCATACCGAGGATGGGGATGGTGTGCCCGTATGTACCGCTGCAGCGACAGGCGGAGTGGTTGGAGTCGACGGGGGCGCGGCGAGGTGATCGGTGGCGGCTCTTTTCCCCATCAAGGTGCCAGCGGGCTACAAAGTGGTCGTCGTCGGAGTTGTTGAGCTTGTCGAGTTGTTGACCAGCTACGTACCCGCTACTCTCTCCCAGGAAGGATGGGCGGATGAGCTCTCGGTGGTCCTCATAAGGTCCGTCCGAGGGAGCTCGAGGCGAGGCGGAAGAGGTCCCGAGTGCGATGATGGAAGACGGAAGCTTCGTTATGGGAGAGCTCGAACGAGGCGGTGGCTTGTCCTTGCGAGGAGAGCTCGTATGCGGTGGATTTCGAGGCAAGCGTGGTGGGACCTTTGTCTCTCCGTGCGGTCGGGTCGAGGCCGTGTTTGCTAAGGCGATAGCAAGTGGGGGAGCTCATTTATGGGTGTCCCAAATATCGATCCCCCACGTAGCCCCCAGAGCATTTGGGGAGAAGAGGTCTCCCGGATGCTATTTGTGGTGGCCTTCTTCGCCCGTGAGGACTCTCGTTTATGGGTTGATGTTTGTTCGTGGGTGGCGAGCGGCGGGTGGAGCCCCAAGGCTCCGTGAGAATAGTAGATTCTCGCGGAGGCTTTTAGAATTTTCGTGGGCTCATCGACCCGGCTTCTCCAGTGATTGTTCGCGGAGGTGGTGAGCTCGAGCTTGATCTTGCCTGGTTGGCAGGGGATCGAGTGCTCGGGTGAGCTGCACCGTCGGATAGTCCCGGGTGAGGTCAGAGCTCGAGCTTGTTCGCACGATCTGGCGGTGGATCGACCTCAAGTTCGAGCTCGACTTAGAGATTCTCGAGCCCCGAGCGATGTGCGGGGCTAGGTGCTTCCTCATCGATGAGGTTAGCTCGGTCGATCGTGGCCCTCAGGCACCGAACGCCGCAGAAGCAAAGCCCCGAGCCCTTTAGAAAGCGGGGCATGGGCGTCGATGCCGCTTTCTCAAGGCGCTCCTCGCTCGTGATGTCTCTAGGCGGCCTTCAAAGCTCTTGAGTCGAGCTGGCCTTGAACCCCGAGGGGCGGTGAGCTCGTGCTTCGAGCTCATTTTTTGGAGCTTGGCGATCCGGCCGTTCTTGTTGAGCTCTTTGATTTTTACCATGGTAAAAAATAGCGTTGGGATCTTACCGTTGAGGTTTTTACCGTTGGCGAGGAGTTATCCCGTAATGCCGCGCGCCCGTTCGCTTCCGCCGGGTGGCGGGCGCCGTCGATCTCGTGGCGTCCGTTGCGGCGGATGTGCGGCGGGGTGGGCCCTCCGGCGGTTTCTCCTCGGCGCCTCCGTCTCGCCGGAGCTCTATAAATAGGCGAGATCGGGGAGCGGATTCACCTTCCCACTTCTTGCCTTCCCACTCGCGAGAGAGAGAGAGGCGTTCAATCGCCGCCGCTGCTCGGCGATCCGATCCACCCATCTCCCCTGCTTCCGCCGTGACGCCAGCTTAGTGAGAGATGGGTTCATGGC